>VZRZ01004548.1:0-114984 GCA_013398175.1 Climacteris rufus
ACATCAATGACACTCTCGACAACCCTTCTTTGAGCTCTCCTAGAACGCTTTCAATTGGTGCTCAGTCAGCTTTGGACAAAATATCTAAGATTTTGTCACACAGACAAATGTCCTGTTGTGTGGAGGATGTGCCTTTTAGTTTGTTAATTTTTAATTCACCATTCCTATTTTTTGGTCTCTCAGCTCAATGGAATAATCTGGACCTAAAAGACCCATTAAAAATAATTGAATGGATCTTCTTGCCCTACCAATTTCAAAAAACAATTGTAACTCAGCCTGAAATGATTGCTATGCTAATCTCTAAGGGACAGTCAAGTCTCTTGTCCCTTGCAGGAAAAGAACCACCTTGTATTTACATACCTGTGGATCTTTCACTGTTGCAGTGGTTGTTACAATTTTCTCTTTCTTTCCAGATGGCTGTTGCAGATTTTGAAGGACAAATAACTATTCATTATCCTAGTCACAAACTGTTTGATCTCTGCAACTCCCTGTCAGTATGGACAATTTCTTATTGTAGTGCTCAGCCTATGCCCACCCTCATCATTTTTACTGATGGTTCAGGAAAATCAGGCAAATCTGTTATCACATGGAAAGATGAAAATAACACTTGGAACATGACACAGTAATTGTGAAAGGCTCACCTCAGATTGTGGAACTTGCAGCTGTGGTTCAAGTGTTTCATAAGTGGCTTTGTGCCATCAGCATTGTAACAGATGCTAAATATGTAGTAGGAGTTGTTATCAGATTAGAGGCTTCTTTTCTTAAGGAAGTTACTAACTGCTCGTTGTTTATGTTATTGCCAGAACTCTTAAGGCATCTCAACAATCATGTACAGCGGCAAGCTAGGCAATTTGAGGTGATCCTTCGACTACCTCGACGTCAGTCTTCCACCGCTGTGTTTGAGGATCCCTCCAAGTCATTACTGACTTGCGAGATGCTCCTGAGCCATCTGTGAAAACGGTTAGAGCTTTGAGTGGTGTTATGCTTTGTTTTTCTTTGGGGGGCAATTTAAACATGGTATTGAATAATTTATGTTGAGGCCGACTGATGGAAATTTGGCCTGTGTAACTCTCTAGGGCAAACTGGAAGTTCTCATTGAATTGGAGCAAATGCTCCATCACTGAGATTGTGAAAGGTACGTGAATGTATGTGAAATTGCACCCTGCAAGGGTACAAAGGTGAGCTCTGGCTTTCATAATAAGTTTAACCATCAGTTCCTGTTGCATAATGATACTTTTGGACAGTTCATGCAGCTGAAAGACCCACTCTATTATCAACAGAGGATCTTTCTGTGCTGTGTCCCACTGAAAAATAAGCCCGGTTAAGTGCGGTGCCTTACCCAAAATGATGTATCTGAATGGGAGTTTGGGGTCCACCTGATGCACCTGATGCGATGACATGGTGTCCTGCACCTTACCAATGCCTTCCCTGGCCTCCGCAGTGAGGGTGCACTGGGAGTCGAGGCCCTCGCCGCCACAGAGAAGATTGAAGAGGGGCATGAGGTCCTCATTCGCTATCCCCAGCAAGGGACAAACCCAGTTAATAGAACCGCAGAGCTGGTGGAGGTTGTGGAGGATCTGTGGGTTGTACTTGATGGTAAGGTGCTGGGGTGTGATGGTTCTCTCCCCAATGCGAAGGCGGAGGTAGGTGAGGGGGCAGGTGTGCTGGACCTTGTCTGGGTGGATTTGGAATCTCGCACTTTTGATGGCTTGAATGGTTTTCTCTAAAGTCCAGTCCAAGTAGTTTTGGTATGGTGCGCAGACAAGCATATCATCCATACAGTGAAGGATGATGGCTTTGGGGGCTGCCTTCCAGACAGGAGACAGTATTTTATGCACATACCAGTGGCAGATAGTTGGAGAACTTTTCATGCCTTATGGCAGGACTGTCCAGTGGTACCTGCACATGGGTGCTTGCCAGTTTAGAGATGGCATGGAAAACGGAAACCGGGGAGAGTCACTAGGATGAAGGGGAATGTGGAAGAAACAGTCCTTGATGTCAATGACTGCTAACTTCCAGGACTGAAGGAGCTCTGAGGGCAAGGGCATGCCTGGTTGTAGGGGCCCCATATTTTCAATTACTTCATTGATTTTTCTGAGGTCATGGAGGAGCCTCCACTTGTCCTTGTCAGGTTTTTTAAGGACAAAAACAGGGGAGTTCCAAGGGCTGTTAGATGGTACAATATGACCCTTGGAAAGCTGCTCCTCCACAAAGGATTCTAGAGTGCACAATTTTTCCCTGGGTAGGGGCCACTGCTCTACCCACACCGGAGTATCTGATGTCCAGGTGAGGCGTGGGGTGGTGCGCTCCTCAATGGCCCCCACTAAAAATCCTGGGAGGGAGGTGGAATGTTGATCTGAGCCCCACACTGGGATAGAAGGTTCCCGCCCCATAAGGTCAACCCTGCATCAATAATGAATGGCCAGATGGAGGTGACATTCGCGTCCGGGCTTTCAATTAAGATATTTGATGCGCTCCTCTCAGCCTTAGCTCATCCCCCTGTGCCCATGACACTCCCGGCCACCGGCTGTAGCTTCCAGTTCTGGGTCCAGGTGGCACACAAGATGATGGTCGCATCAGCCCCAGTGTCCACCATCCCCAGCATGGAGATGGTGGAGCATCCATTGCGCAATGTGCATAACAAATTTGGTTGGTTTTGGCCCACTATCTCTGTCCAGAAGACCCCCGGGTCTTGTCTGGGTATGGCACTGTCTCTGGGGATGATAATCCCCTGGGCAATTGGAGTATCTTTAGGGAGGGAGAGTGGAGGTGTGACACAGCTGATTAAAGCATGAATTCCTCCCTCCCTGTTTGTCTGTTGTATCACTGGGGTCACTTGTAGTGCAGGTGGTGTATGCTCAGGGTCCCCAATAATTAAAATTGTTGTGTCTGATGGGATGTCGTCGCAGGCATGGACAAGTGCCAGAACGAGGCGGTCTTCTGCTTTAGTAAGCTGCAAGGGAGCGGCACTTACCAAAAAGAGTCTTTTGCCTGGCTCCCATTGTTGCTGCTTTACCTCGTTCTCGGTGTTACAGTTCGGGTATATGTGGAGGTGTATGTGGCAAAAGCCACAGCCCCACAGGCTCAAGACTGGTGGGCACAGCCTGAGGTTGCCACAGTCTGAGGCATACTCCCTGCTCAGGGTGAGTTTTTGGTTCACCCCTGTAGAAGCTCGGTTTCTCGATATGGACGGATGGAGACGAGAGATCTCTTGCTTTAGGTGTTAGGAGGTTTATTGTGAAGGACTTGGGTACAGAAGGCCTGCGAGAGGCTGCTGAAGCAGCATGAGGCAGGCCAGAAAGATAGAGGGGGGAGAGAGAGAGAGAGAAAGAGAGATAGGCGGGCGACGATCCAAAAAGAGACCGAGCTCTTCTTTACAGTGTCTTAAAAACTCTTCTATCCTGAATATTCTAAGTTACACTAACCAATCTAACACAAGATACAAATTCTATGGCATTTACATACAGCCTGTAAGAATCGTTGTGTTATCACACTACTTTACATTTTATGACTTCTCTTCCTTTGTCAACCAGCAGGGTTCACTATGACCCCTGAAGTTGCTGCAGGTAGAAGGTGTTGTTCTCTAGTTACTAAGGTTTGTAATCTCAAAATATGATTTCATTTCAATTTCAGTTTCTTTTGCTAGGCAATCATACTTATAAGGCTTTCCTGATTCATCTTCCCCAACAAACCCCCAGCGTCCCTTGTACTTTAGTTTACATATTTCAGTTGGTTGCTACATTACCTAATGTTCTGTATAAGGTTATGTTCTGGAAATTTCATTGCAGTTCAGTTCTCTATTAGTTATATGTTAATCCTTGTACCCCCATAGGTTACTTTCCCCTGCTTGTATCCCCATAAATCCCCTGCTGTCCCTAAAACCTGGCCTTTGGTAGCTGAAGCCTTCAGCTCTCCCGGACCCCTGCGCCACCTCTCCTGGACCCCGGACCCTCTCCTACCTTCCCTGCTGCTTCTCCCGGGAAATAAAAGAGCTGGAAATCACTCCAAGGCCCTTCTCTTGGGTCTTTGTCCTTGCCTGCGCCTGCACCATCAGCCCGGGGCTCTCTATCACAGAGGAGCCAGCACTAACGAGCTGCTGGAGGACACCCTGTGTTTGGGGAAACTGCAAGCTGCAGCCCCCGGGAAACCAGGGTCACTCCCAGAATAACGCTGAGTGGCCTCGAGCAGTCCCCGGAGCCAGCATTAGGTATAGTCCAGTGCGGCTGAGGTTGGTGGCTGTTGTATTTCTGTCTTCACGCGGGGCTGCCCCGTGCTCTCCTATTCGTTTCCCAGCATCTGTGGTTGTGGCTGGTTTTGGCATTTGTTGCCAGGACAGTCAGTGGAAACAGTCTTAGGGGTGAACCTCCTAAGTTCTTTACAAGTCCGCCACGTGTGTCCGATCTTACCACAGCTGAAGCACTGTGGCTTCCCCTGTGGCCTTTCTGTGTTGTTCCTGCCCTGGTGTTGTATGGCCCCTACAACCCCTGCTCTTTTAACTTTAACACAGTCCAATGTTAACACAGTGGATGCCAGTTTCATACAGGCTTTGATCATTTGGTCAAGGGAAGGGATATGATGTAAAGGCGGCACCCCAAGAACCTTTTTGCAGGCTTCATTAGCATTTATTCTAGCAACAGAACATAGTACTTCCTCCTGGGCCTGTTTACTATTAATCTGCCTGCATACTGCTTCCCTTAATCTGTAAATGCAATAAAGGTTTCTTCAGGGGCCTGTATGATCTGGGTATAATTGATTACAGGGGTAGACTTAGAAGGGATTAGGGACAATGCTTGGATGGCAGCCTGTTTGATATCATCTAGGACACCCTCGGTTAAACTGGCCGCTTGGTCTTGGGTCTTGGTGCATAGACCCTCCCCACAAAGGTGGTTTAATGTGAGGCACACATTCCCAGCATCTCTCAGATGTATTAAAATGAGATCTCCTAGGGAATGCTTCCACATCCTTTCCCACATTAAGTATTCCGATGGAGAAAGGAGGCACGACATAATTGTTTTCATATCATGCGGCACCAAGAAATTAGCAGAAAAGGTCGCTTCGATTAGGCTTTTAAAATATGAGGAATTGCGACCAAATTCTTTTGCCGCTTTACAATGCTCTTTTAGATGCCCATAGGAAACAGGCTGCCATTGGGGATCTCCGGCTGGATTATAAGTGATTGGAGAGGCAGTGGTCTCCCTTTCTCCCCTTGGTATACAGCTTCCAGCGCTGCCGCTTTTGGTTCCAAGAGCGTGGGAACCGTGGGGCTAGGCGTGGGAACCAGAACAGTTGATGGCGGAGGGGGGCAGGGGGCAGAGGCCAAGAGGGAATTGCTGATGTGGGGGGCGGAGACCAGAGCAGTTACACGCAGAGACGCAGGGGAAGGATCCGATGCAGAACTCAATGGTGTAATAGGGGAGGGGCTGGGCACCAGTGCAGGAAAAGTTTGCAGGGGTAAGGGTGGGGGAAGGGACGAAATGGTGGGCTGTGCCACGTGGCCTCCACCATTTTGTGCTGCAGGGTTAGTGGCGGGAAAATCGGGGGAAGAAGGAGACAAGACTGCTGGGGCTGCCACATGGCTGGCGCCATCTTTATGAATACCAACCGGGGTGGAAGAAACCAGCAATGGGGGCAAGGTACAAGGTTATAGGGGAGGGTCCAGAGCAGTATGGCCAGTGCTGCTGTGGCAAGGGGACGGGATAGCTTGTTCAGAGTCCGAGAGGAGGTAGCAGCTTGGTGTCCATTGACGGGTTACGTCTGCCATGGTATCCTGAAGCAGATTGGAGGGGTTGGGGACACCGGGGGAAGGTACACATGCAAGGGAATCCTCACAGAAGGGGCTAGTATTAACAGAAGTATTCCCTGAGCTTTTGAGCGCTTTATAAATTAAGGCTTGCAGTGGGAAGAATTTTTGGACAGAGGTGCTTCCCACCTGACTTCCAGCAGTTAATTTTTCTCCCACGGCATCCCAAAAAGCAAGGGTTTTAACTGATTCCCCAGTCACCTGTGGGAAGAACAGAAAAATCCATTTAATAAACTTTTGGAGGTGACTTTTCAAAAACTTAAAATTCCCACACTCTAGGGTATTTATAACTTGGAGAAAAGCCTCCCTCTAGGGACGGGAAGTTGTTAACCATATTACCCAGAAAACCTCACCACCTGCTGAAGGAAAAAGGAAGAAAGTAAAAGAAAAGTTTTGAGGGATATAAACAGCCTTTCACCAGTTTCTCTGGTACCTGGGGATCTACTCACAATTCCACGGTATCTGGGGCGATACACCCGTCTCCGTTAATGCTTCCCTCGAAATAAAAATCCTTTGGCAGGGTTTCTCTCTGCTTTTCTGACTGAGCAGTGGGGGATTATTGGTCGCTTTTCCAGAGTGTCGCCAGACACAAATCGGTTTGCTCCGGAAAAGATGTGGTCGTTCTGAAAGTGAACTCCTTTTAGTTTTCAGCAGAGATGCTTTTTCTGGGGCTTCCAGCAGAAGGGGAATGCCCACGTCGGCATGCCATGTGCCGCAGTGAGGTAGTGCAGAAAGGGTGCAGAAGCTCTGCCGCGTGACCTCAGAATAGCGTCCCAGGGACTGCTCTTCAGAGTTTTGCCTTGGAGGCAAATTGCAGACAGGACTGGAACACGAGCGCCAATATTCTGGCGCTGCTCCACACAAGCACAGGGTAGATAAAGCAAAGACAAGAACAAAGAAGTGTGGGGGGTCCTTTTGCCTGATATTCCGAGTTTTATTTCCCGAACGGTCAGAACAGAACGCGGGATCAGAGGGAACACGTAGTTTTAAGCAAGGGGGGTTAAGGGGCAGAGAGGGAAGCAGGGTCCAATCACCAGGGGCAACGGGGCAGAACAAAGGTGGAGTGGCAGGGCACAAACCAACAGGGAAAAGGGTAAATGGGGAAGGAGGACTGGGAGTCAATGGGGGAACAGTCTGCATAGGAACCATCTGGAACCAAACCGTAATGGACTACCGCAACACACATGTACCTGAATTTGGACACTTTTGCTATGCTGATGTGTCCATAGATACATAGTCTATGGCCATATTTGTTTCTGTTCATATGGGTGAACGCTCTAAATATTATTGTAATAATTTTTTACAGGCATTTTCACCACTCGGAGTGCCCCAATGTATCAAGATGGATAATAGCCCTGATTATACCGCTCACAGCACCTGAACATTTTTTCACTTATGGCGTGTCACATCACAGGAATCCCACACTCCTCCACTAGACAAGTCCTTGTAAAATGGGCCCGTACCTCCCTCAAAATGCAATTAACTAAACAAAAAGGCAGAATGCAGGGTCAAACCCCACATAACAGGGTATCTAAGGCAGTTTATGTCCTCAACTTTTTAAATTGGGATATTGCCGGAGGCAAAAAGCGTGGCTAACTCGGAGCCTTCAGCAGGGGTCACGTGACCTGAGAGAAGCGATTTTAGCCTCTCCCAGTCCCCTCGGGGTTGCGGCTGCTTTTGTCTTCCGTGCTGATGTTTGCAAAATTGACGCATGCAAGTTGTTAAAAGCAGTAGAAGTGAAGAGACAGGAAGGGTTCTTTTCCACTTATTACCAGCAGGTTTTATTATTGGAGTTGCAGGGCGAGCAGATAAGATGACCCCAGCTGGCTGGTGCAGGCTGTTTCATACAGGGCCGGGGGAAGGGCTTATGTGTGAGACCAATGGCTGTGGAGGGCTCATGTGACATCAGCAGACCGACGGAGGCACTGGCCAGTCAGACGGGGGTCCGTCACATGGAACCAACCAACGGGGTGCCCTTTTGGGCGAGCACCACCCCCTCGCTGTGCATGGGACGGCCCCGCAGCCCCAAGTTCCCCACGCATGCCTGGACAGGGAGAGAAGCAGGGAAGAAAGTGGCGCGAATGCCGCATGCCTGCAATCCCGGAAGTGGGGGGGGAGAAGTGGCACCGGCTCCGCGGCCCCGGTCCCCCCGCCCTCCCCCCACCACGGGCTGGCCGCCCCAGCAGGCGAGCGGGGGGGAAAGCAGGATTAACCGCTGGCCCCGCCCAGATGCAACACAGCAGGATATGGGTGTGGGGGTGCCTATTGTAAAACATTAGATGTCCCTATCACGGGATCAAGACTCCTGTAGGCAAACCCAAGCTCCGGTTATGGTGTGAAAACGTAATTCAGGGCAATGGGAAGGGCCACACACTTTTATAACATGGGGCCAAGGATATGCTTGTGTTTCCACAGATAAAGGATCGCTATGGTTTCCAGCAAGAGCTATTTGCCTGGCGCAGTAATGTTCATCACTGTGATTGCTGCTGGCATGCTGACACAGCACCCAGTAACGCAGGTTGTCTCTTTGGACCTTCTGGGAACTACCATCAAGAACGTGTGGCTCACTCTGATCAACAAGACAAACCAATCAACACTTTGCTTATCCATGACAAGTCCAACTAAGCCCTTTCACACTTGTCTCATGGGCTTGCCAATGAACCTAGGGGAATGGGACCTCTTCAGGTTGTTTGAATGGTTGTCTCAATTTGGGCCATGGGTAAAAAATATTGTAGGATGTGTCTTGATTGTATTTTTTGCTTTTTGTGCTTTGGCGTGTATTACCGTGTTTATTGTCTTGCATGCAGAAATTGATCAACAAAAGCATTAAAAAATGTTATGTTAGCTCAAACATGGCAGAATCCTATTTTTAACAAAGAAGGGGGAATTGTGGGAAACGGTGTGTATCTTGGGACAGAACAATCGGGAGACATAATATCTCTTATCAACAAGAAGCCTTGGGAAGGACAAACAGTGAAGCAAAACACAGAAATGTCAGCAAAACTCGTTGTGGGAACTGTGAAGATTTGGGTCAAAGATTGCCAGCTTGGTTATAATAATGGAACTTGCTCAATATAGTGTATTAGGACACAAACCTTTTGTTTATGTGCAAAGAGGAATTGGAAAAATACTGAGATGCTTGTTGTCTCTATTTAAGCTGGACGCTGCTGATAATAAAGGTCTTCAATGAGCAAATTGGAGTCCGTGCCTTATTATGCCACACCTGACTATATGGACCTTTGGCCTAGCCCAGATTTTTACTTTTCACAGCCTTGGGAGGTAAGAAATGAATTTGTTTCAGCAATAGTGGAAAAGCATAAAGCAACAAAGGGCAAAGAGGCATTAAGCACCTATCTGTCTGCAATACATGTAAGCACCACAGCAACCAGTCTAACTATGCTCTTAAGCAAACAGCTGCACACATTTGCAGGCATTTTCATGATAATGTGAGCCAACAGTGAAAGATCCCTTCGAACTGTGAGCAGTGCTAGGAGGGTGGTTGGACTTAACTCCCACATTTCCACATTTCATCACAGGGCCATCCAGCAGTCTTCCTCCCTTTTACATAGACCTGCAGAAAGTGAAAGGGCAGTGGGAAAAACCCCTGAAGCCTGTACCTGTGAGCAGAGTTGTGACTGGCACTGTAGAACTCAGCTTAAAGATATCCAAGAAGCTGATATAAAAAAACAGTCCCAGTCTCTTTGAGCAAAGAAGCAGAGACAAATGATAGAGTCTTAAAACATTTGCTAAGTCTAAAAAAGTCATAGCTCTGTAAATAAAAAGACTGTAACTTATGCTGTAGCTCTGGGAGACTTGAGTGTTTGGTTTTCTACTTTATAAAACAGGAAGTCAAAATCAAATCGGAGCTGGATGTTTTCATCCGCTGCCTTCAGGGACTTGTGAAAACAACAGTGCAAACAGCCTGCAGCATAGACCAGTGAGGCTGGACTGTTTGTCCCTAAAATAAATACTTCACTGGTACATGCTTGTAATTTTTTTTGCATTTGTATAAGGACCGAGACAGTAATTTCCCCAAGTGAGATTCTTTGAGTAGGAAATATAAGTATTTCTGTGGTTTGAGTCAAGCTAGAAGACAATGACTGCTGAAACTTCCCTTGTGTGTGAGGTTAGTTCAAAGTAAGCTGTGCAAACAGCATTCCTTGGGCCATTTGCTCTTGACCGTCAGTTCAGAAACTGCCACTGTATTCATTGAAACCTTGTGACAGAAACGGTGGTAGTGTAGCAAACCAGGAAAGATTACAAGAGCAGAGTTAAACCAATTGCTTTAACTTTGCACATACCTTTACTTTTACTTTACACATAGCTTTACTTTTAAGGGCTTCATGCAGAGCATAAGTCACATTGACCTCTGAAGGTTTAAAAACACTTTTAGCCCATTCACCTTGCAGAATAAAGTTTAACTTCTTCAATTCACAGCAGTAGCTATGACTACTCCTATTTCAATGACCTTATGCGAATCCTTCCACTAACACTGCAAATCACCATAATCATCTGTGACCTTTTGCAGCCTACTTGTCTGTCCACCCTAAGCCCTGCAAGGCAGAGCTGTCTCTTCATCTGTACAGTGGCCAACACAGAAGAATCCAACAGATCACTGTCAGGCCCCTAAGAGCACCAACAGGACTTACCTGCCTTAGGGCTGCCCATGGTTCCAGGAGCACTGCTTAAGGCCTGAGACATGTTTAGGTGTCTAAGGTATGCTGCAGGTGCAGTTATCTCTCGCTTTTCCTCTTGGATAGACTTCAGGCCTTTGTTGTAGCCTTGTCTCTTAGTCCTATGTCTGACTCATTTTTTTATTGCTCCTGACAAAATTCCCTGGATGAACCTGGTTCATCCCCTCACCTTGTCTTGGGATGCTGATTCAGAACAGGGCCAGAAAAGAGGAAGTGGCAGACCATGTCCTGTGATGTGTCATGTGACATATTCTAACGGCATCATTTTCTTGATATATGGCCTTGATGTATGGTCATCAGAGGACAACACTACACTTGCAGCCATGTTACTTACTTTACTTCAGGCACTAGTGCTTAACCCTAATCTGAAACCTTTGATGGGATTTCAGGGAAAAGCCTTGTACTTACGGACTGTTTCTAGGGCAAAGCAGTGTTACCCAGAATCCAGTTACCAGCACCCTGCTTTTCCCACACGTTGCAGACCTGTGTCCCTGGTCAGTGAGGGCTCTGCCTGTGCTGTGGTCACTGAGCTCCTGGTTTGTTCCACCCTCATGGAACAACCTTGACTCTTACTGCTTCCTGACACCATTGCTCAGCACATTTTTCATCAGGAAACATGACTATTTGGGATGGTCACATATGTGAAATATTAGAAGATGTTAGAAAGAACTCCACTGGGTTCCATCAGGGAAAAGAATTGTCTAGCAGTGCACAAGGTGGCCCCTTTTCAAACTTGTCACCCTATCATCCATCTGGCAGAAAGGCTGGGTGCGTTGCTGCTTCCAAAATTGTAGCCCCCCCATAGTACAAAAGTTCAGTGTCACTTCTTTCTAACTGCAGATTATGCCCTGCTCTTTGAGCAAGGCCTCATGTACTGCCCCGCCACTGCTTTGCCCTAGAAACATGCTGTAAGTGCAAGACTTTTCCCTGAAATCCCATCAAAGGTTTCAGATTAGGGTTAAGCACTAGTGCTTGAAGTGAAGTAATATGGCTGCAAGTGTAGTGTTGTCCTCTGATGACCATACATCAAGGCCATATATGAAGAAAATGATACAGTTAGAATATACGTCACACGACACATCACAGGACATGGTCTGCCACTTCCTCTTTTCTGGCCCTGTTCTGAATTGGGGTACATTGAGGCACTGCAAACTGACAGTGCACAAGAATGAGTCAATTATGGAGACAAAGCCAGATTTGAAAAAGTAGATGGCTTTCCCCTTTGTGGTTGAGAGGATGATCTCTTTTCTGTTGGCTCCATCACCAGCCCTGGTAACATACCTCACCATTTTGAACTGCCACAGCTGCAGTTCTTTGAAGACTGCAGACTCCCAGCCTTCCCTGTAAGGCAGAGGGAGACTGTGATACCTGCTGTGAATGTTTGCACTTACACTGCATAAAACTGCACCTTGAGGTGAAGAAATGGCTTTGAACTGCAGGGCAGCAAAAGGGCACTGAACACATAATCCCAGGGTTTCTCCTCAAGCTGCTTAAAAAGAAAAGTTAATGACATAACATCATCTCCTATATTTTGAAAATAAGCACCTAGAAGCAGTTTACCCTTTGTTCAGGGGAACTTTTAGATTAATTTTCAGATAAATAACCACACTACTCTTTAGATTGCTTGTTTCTCTGTCTCAACGACTGGTCTTTAACACTTCTGTCAAACACCAGGTGTTTCTTGTCTGTAACCAGAACAGAGCTGGAGCCTCTCAGCTGGAGCTATATGATCTCCAGAGTACACCAAATTGGCAACAATCAGGTATAAATGCATGTCCTCATAACAAGACTGCGGAGTACACCCATGGGACAGAACCAGGAGAGTGCAGGGGCTGCTGGGGCTCATTGTTTTAACCACAAAATATCTGAGTGTATGAGGACCTTGAACACATTCTTAAAAGTCACGGTTTTTTCCTGCTTTGTATTCTGTCTTCAGTGGTGGGAATTCACAGCAGGGAAGAGTGCATGGACAGACACACACCTGAGACTCCTTCCCTTAAATTCCTGCCACAGTCCATACAGCCACAAAACTTCTGTCCCCAGAGGTCCAGTCTCTGGCTCCAGCAGTGCTTGTAGTCAAATCTTTCTCCCAGCAGCTAAACCTGTCTTAGTCATCCAAACTTTTCACATCCTCAGTGTAAGACTTTGCATTTTAACTGTGCAGCCTGAGAGGAATTACAATTGTTTATGCTTTGTTTACTTTTTGGGGTTTTGTTTTGTTTTTTTGGGAATTTGAATGCTTCTAGCATAAGAGGTGTGGGGGAGACCTTTTCTTGCTTTGTTTAACTTCAGGTGAGGGAGCAGGACCCACAACCGAAGGGTACAAAAGAAAAATAAAAAGAGAAAGAAAAAAAGAGAAATACAGGCAGATACAGCTGCAAACTAATACAGGTTGGGAAAAACTGTAGAAGACCGCTGGGAAGAAGCTTCACACCGCTGGACTTCAGAGTCAGGTGTAGCAATTTAAAGTGGGCCATTAACTTCTTGGACATAACCCCCATGCAAAATCCTAAACTGACCATGGGAAAACGTGTTCATTTACTAAACCTAACTGAGATGAGGTTTTCTCTTACAAGCAGGAACTAGTTAAATTAAATGTTCCATAGACCTTACTATGTCCCACCAACTTTGGGTTTTTCAGACATGAGTTAAGAGAGGTGACAGACTGGAGAGCAAAGGACTGGAGTCCTTTGAACAAGGAAATAATTACTGGGCACTGCAAGGAAACTCTCTAGGACACCTTCCACTAGACCAGGTTGCTCCAAGCCCTGTTCAACCTGAACGCTTTCAGGGATGGGGCAGCCAGTTTCTCTGGGCAACCTGTGCCAGGGCCTCCCCACCCTCACAGACAAGAATTTCCTCCCAATCTGCCAACTAACCCTGCCCTCTGGCAGTGGGAAGCCATTCCCCCTTGTCCTGTCTCTCCAGGCCCTTGTCTCCAGTCCCTCTCCAGTTCTCTTGCAGCCCATTTAGGCACTGCAAGGGGCTTGAAGGTCTCCCAGGAGCCTTCTCTTCTCCAGGCTGAACAGCCTCAAGTCTCTCAGCCTCCTTCCATAGACTTCTAGCTAATATGTCCCACCACCTCCTCAAATGGGAGGAATTTTAACACTCTGTTCTGATGTTGGGGGATTTAGCATTTTTTTGCTACACCCCTCAGCACTCTCCCGCACCTCTTCCCTGCAGCTGGAGCTGTGTATGTACCCACACACACAAGGGTAGGGGAAGAGCAGATGAGGTTCAAAGCTTGGCAGAGCAGGGCTGCAGTAGCGCTTTGCTGTGTGCAATGCAAAGCCTGCTTCTCACAGCACTTCCTGGGTCACTTTAATCCCTGAATTACTCCCCCAATTCTGCCTTCAACAAGACTGAGTTATTCCACACACAGAAGCAGAGAGGATTCAGCACAAATGCAGTGTGGGTATTTGACGAACAGCATCCAAAGCAACATAGGATCTGATTAGTCCAGTGGTGTGCACAGAGCCTCTGCTTTCCACTTACACTATTTGCTACAAAGTACAAGTTAGGATATTCCTAACATACTGTCCATTCACCATAGAGAAAACTTGTATATAATGAGATTTCAGGATCATTGAAGTGCTGATCAGGGAAACCACAAAAGATGCTGACTGTATTGACATTTTATTTATAATTAACAAGAACTTCTCAAGTATTATAGAACAGCTTGAGCTACAGAGCATGTCTGCTTCTTATGTCCCCAAATCAGCCTGGAATCACACCTCCCCACTGACGACCTTGCAGCTTTCTTCCCACTTCTGAGGAGCCTGAGAGGGTCAAAAGCTTGATTACATTGTGGAATCCATACTGATTTTCTAATTATTTTGGCTGAAAAAGTCTAGCACAGATATTCCTGTGCAGAACAGTATAAAACCTCCTGACTTCTGCATCTAACTATCGCAGACTGCAAGGCTCCCACCCTGCCGCTATCACCATCTGCTCTGGTCCTCTACCATGATGTTTTTCTGAGAACTGGCACTACACAGCACAGC
This sequence comes from Climacteris rufus, assembly GCA_013398175.1. Taxonomy (NCBI): domain Eukaryota; kingdom Metazoa; phylum Chordata; class Aves; order Passeriformes; family Climacteridae; genus Climacteris; species Climacteris rufus. The sequence continues at coordinate 14,499 of VZRZ01004548.1, forward strand.
AAATGGCTTGTATGGTAACTCCCCAACTTGGGTTTCAAAGTCATGTCAAAGTCCTCTACAAGAGAAAGTGCTTTTGTTCTGTTAATTATAGTCAAATGTACCACAGCATGTAGAGGGTATTCACCAAGCTCATCTATACCATGCATCAGAATCTGAAACCGCATTCTGAGATTTTGTAAACAGATTTAGGCAACTTTGGACAAGGTGCAAAGACTCTGCTGTGAAAATCAAGCTCCCACCTGGGACTTTTTCAGTATCTTACCTTCAGTGTCTTCTCCTTTCTGAGAAGAGTGTGCACACCTCTGCCACTACTTCCCATCTCTGTGCACAAGGACAGAGTGCTGCAGGAGGGCTGCAGAAACACAACTTTCACATGAGTTCAAAATTGGAAAAATTCTTAGAAGGAATCTCCACTGAGGTTTATGAGATGTAAGGATGTGCTACCTCCAAGGGCTCTGAGTCTTGCTGGAAGGTGGGCTTGTGTTCTGCAGAACTGACTCGTCAGTGCTCTGAGCCCCACTTCCACAGCACTGTGCAGCACAGCAGCTGCCCATGCTTCTACTGCTGCAGGCAGGTGCTGGGTTAGACAGGATCTTGGCAGTACTGATTTTGACTTTGTCAGAAAACCCATTGGCCTGCATGTTAACTCAAATATTCAAAAGAAAATAATTTATTAACAACATTTTATAACAGTGTTTTCAACTGAGCTTCAAGCTGCACGTGAAGCTTGAAGGTAAAGGACTGACTGGTGGGAAAGACCTCCAGCTCACTTAAAGCACAAAACCACACCCATTCCACAGCACTTGGTCTCAGGCTGCTTGTGGTCAACTTGCCTGCTTGTTTAAGAACCACTTAACCACAGGTGTTTCTTAAATTGATTTTGGGGGAAAAAAAATGGTAGCAACCATATGCACCTGAATGTCATGCAAAGATCTGAAAAGGCTAAGTATGAACAGATTACACTCCAGTGATGTGATTGCAAAAAAAGCTGCACTAAGTGCATATCAACAAAGCCATTCATGTGCATGTGGCACCCCAGAGAGTGTCTTTGATCAAACTGCACTCTCAAGGTGTGGCGCTGTGGTAGAATAAAAAGCGACTGGGTAAAGACAATTCCATGCTCAATGTGTCTCTGTACATTTTATTTTACAGGAGATGAAATGAGTACTATGGTGTATATAAACTTGCAGAACAATATAGGAAAATACAGTTTTAACCATATTAAATTGCTTTACAGTAAGACAGAAAAATCACATATAGGAAATGCCTTCAACACTGAAGGACAAGATCCACAGCTGATATCAAGCAGCTTCCACTGAACTCTGCCAGTTTACTTGAGCTGAAGATCTGCCCCTTAAATCTTTTCTTCATCCAACTTAAGTTCATTAAGTGATTCCTTCATGTATCCTTAGGGAACAAAAGCCATCCTGTAATTTCCACAATGATCCAAGATTTACTAGTAACCCGGCCAGAGGCTGTATGATAAATAAACTATTTAAGGGGTCTATTCAGCCAAAATGTACGGGAAGTTATAAAATTTTGGTTAAGCATCTTTAAAAACAAGTCATTAGTACTGGCAAAAGACAACTTTCCTAGAAATTTAGAAGTATTTAGGAAAACTTAGACAAAAAGAACCAAGTAAGCAACAGTATTTTGGTAGAAAACTCTGTTTTAGTGTATGACTGCTAATTTGGCCTGCCTGTTAATCCCTGCTGCTACAGTGTCTGCAGAACCACCCAGTGGAATTCTCACACTGTCTTGAGCTGCAGGAAACAAGGAAATCATCTAAGGAGGAGAAGAAAATATTTGTCCAACACTAGTACCTACTGTTACCATAATGGACAGAGGCTACTGTCCCTAAAGAGTGCTTCTGACCTAAAGAGTATGGACATCCAAATTCCTTAGGCTATTCTGATAATCACAGCCATTCCACCAAAAAAACTCCAAAGGAACAAGGGATTTCAGGTCAACCATTCCCACATTCTGCAATCAACATGACTAAGAGCATCATGTTAGCACATGTGAGATCCCTGAAATCACTATTCAGCTTTTGAGTTCCAGAACCAGAATATTTCTTCTCAGCAACTGCTGTTAAAAAAGTTGTGTTTTATTATTATTATTTATTTCTTTTATGCAATAAAGTGTAACAAGTCTATTATGAAAATTATCACTGCATAATATTTTTATGCAGAATTCCCTGCTTACTCTAATGAGACCCCTACACTGAAGGATGGATCCAAAGATTAGGTTCAGTGCAGCTGCTTTTAAGTCTAAATCCTTCTGTGCCATTTTTAGCATTGAGAATTTAGGATGCCTAAGCTGGACAGTAAATTATCAAAGACAAAAGCAGGTTTCCTGGAGATGTGGATGTCCTAAAAGGGTGCACAGTTGAGAGCAAGGAAGGGGCCTAAGAATCCTGCACAGATCTGTGCACAATTTGACAATTTGTAGGGTCCATCTGTGTTTTTTTTACATGCTTGAAGCAGATACTATGTAAAGAGGCACTTCAAGGGGATCTACTAGCAGAATTTTAATAGGGTTGTGATACAAGCCATAACTCAGTTATTTGTTAAATCAGTAGCCTTAAAGACTGCATATATTCAAAATTATAGTCCTGTCCACTCACTGAACCTGGATACAGCAGCTGGAAAGCTTTTATTCTGAATACCCACTGAGTTTGTCTCTTATGACACAACTGAAATAGTTCAACTTAATGTAAGTTAAGGGAATGAAATCTGAGTGTTTCGAATTTATACTTTTTTTTCCTGTAATTATTATGTGGTTAATCTAAGACTTCTTTTTAAATTTATCTGATTTTATCCATGTAGAGTTCTTAGACTCAGATTTATCATTAGGCACAAAAGGTTTCTGCCTTGAGGAATGCATGGGATTAGATATTTAATTAAAAATTGAACTGTGCTATGTGTTGGTCCCTTCAGAAAAAATGTCCAGGAAGAAAAAAGAAACTGTGGCTAGCACAAAAAGAAGTCATTACACTTCCAAACCTGGTGGCTGATAAGAAAAATCCAAAACAAAAACCAAAATAACCTCTCCGAAAAGCACTTAAAACTCTCAGGAAACACCCAAAAGCATGAAGTTTGGTCAGCACATTGAAACAACAGGTATGTTCTATGGGAATTCAAAATGAAAGAAAAGGTCCTGAAAAGTAGTGTATTTCTACTGTAAAACAAAGTAATGGATATTATTTATATAATTTATTATTTATACAATAATGCTTATCAGGAAAAGACTTCACTCCCATTGTGCAACAGCAAGGCTGTGTGCTCCACGGTCCTGAAGCACAGCAGGCTTGGCACACCTGACCCAGCGTACGGGCAGCGCAGTGTGAGGGTGCAGGATGTCCCTGTGCTGCCAAATGCCAGACCCCATTTTCTAGTCCCCAGGGTGACACTGGCACCTACCGGTCTCACACTGGTGTAACCAGGTGTGAATTGCAGAGCTCTGTATCGAGCAAGAGAACATCACTGATTTTTAAGTGCTAAGGAGAATTGGGAGAATGATGGGCCTCTTACTAAACCCATCAGGGTCTGAGAGAGATGCCACTTAGGAAACTAAGTATCTTCCTGCCCTATGTGTCTGTTTTTAAACTGAATTTATCTGTGACTCTTACCCACCTGGTTAAGATAAATGTGACCTGTAGGTTCCTCTGGTGTCTTGTCAGACACCTCTGGTGCACACAGGACACTCACTGGCCATCCACACAGCCAGAACCCCTCGGAGCCAATGCTTCAGCAGCTTCTGGGATCTCCTACTTCAACACACACTGGGGAGAAAAAGGTCTACAGGCTTTCCAGAAAGGTCTATGATCTGAAAAGCTCATTATTTGGAAAACTGCCTTTTGTTGGAACAGTGTCTTTTGAAGACATAGTTCTTGCCAAATGGGAGAAATGTCAGGGTGCCTGCCCCCAGGACACCACACTCTGCCTGCCATCTCTGGGAACGGACATAGCAAGCTGCACTAGTGCACAAGAGCACAAGAGATACTATGAAATAGTAAATGTATTTTCAGTTCAGAAGGAAACAATCAAATAATCACACCAAGAAATCACATCTACTCATTCCAGGAGGACCTTCAAGGTGCTTGTCTGGATTTCTTAAGGTGCTTGGTAGTGAAGGACCCACCTGGGTAAGCAGTGCCCTTTCTCTCCCTGTGTGTGACTGAAGAAATAGATGGGCAGAACTACTTTGTCACTGAATTTTGGATTTGAGTTTTTACTGCATCAGTAGGTGACCTGTGGGTCCACACTCTAGAGGTGTGTTATGACTGCAGCCCGACACAAAGTCACTCCTGGAGCTGCTGGGAGCTGCACAGACAACAACTACATCTTATATATTAAGTATTAGTATTTCTTGTTTCTTAATATTTACTTTACTCATGTACTTCAGTACAAGGAAGGAAAAAAGAGGTTTGTGCATTTGTTTGTTAGCCTGATTTTCAAAGACTCTTATCTCTTAGCTCCCTGTTGTATTCCAAGAAATCTCTGAGTGTTGAGCAGTGAATATTTAAATGACATTAAAAACAGGGACAATTTTAAGGAGGTTCTTACAAAGCCTGAGAAACTATGACTGTTACTGAGCATATAAAAGCTACCTGTGAATGCCTCACAGGAAATTCCTGTTAGAAAAATAATACCCCAACCCAAGAAAAAAAAAAAAAGAGCTGCATAAAGGGTAAAGAGAAGCACAGCACAAGTTTGCCTGCTGCCTGTTAGGCACTCATGGAAATGTGATTTCAGTGTTTATCTGTGCAACATAAGGGAGAGCATGGCTGTCCCCCCGCAGCTCAGAAAGGGCTGCAGAGGGGGAAAGGGAGTCTAGAAACATAACAGGGATTTCTGTATGATTTTTGCTGCTGTTACAGTATTTTAACATTAAAAAAAAATTAAAGCTATCTTCTAAAGATCCCAGTGTCCAATTATGAATTAACATGCCTATAAGGGAGAAACCAAAGTCTTTCAAAAGATGTCCAATCCATAGAAGTGATGAACAAGTGTGAGTTACAGAGATGACTGGATCTGGAGTAGATTGGAAATCTGAGAATTAGGCCTTTTTAGATATTGTTCAGACAAAGAAACTGGAATCTTGCTGCTGATGGGAGAAGAGTACACTTGGTCCACGTGGTAAAGGACTCACTGCTTTCAGCTCATTAACTCCAACAGGAATCAGCCAACAGCACTGGATCCAGAATGCATTTTGGTAGGAAAAATAAGCTAAAAGAATACCTTAGAGAAAGAATTCCAAGTGTCCTAAAAGGTAGCTTTGAAGACATAGGCAGGAAGGTATGGATGATGAAAAAAAAGTACTCATTCTGTATGGCAGCTGAGGGTACAGCTGGCAAGCATCTCACCAGCTCTGGTACTGGTGTCAGGACACGCAACATATCTGAAACTACAGGAATTCAGGAACCCCTTTTGCTAAGACAAAGGCCAAAAGGCTCTGGCTGAAATGGAAATCGCCAGAGAGTCACCCAGCACGGGACAAATGTGTAACAGTACTGCTCAAAGAGGGAGCCCCACAGGGGTGGCAGGACTTACAAAACACAGGTGGCTTCAACAGATCTGGGCAAACAGAGCTACCTGCTAAGGACCAGAGGAAAATTCCCACTTGTTGTACCTCTGCCAGTGAAAGCAAACAGTACTAATCAAGAACTCACCTGCCCTTGAACAATCCTGCCAATCTGATACCCACAGTGACTAAATCAGCAAAAACTCACATCAAGTGTGTGAGGTCACCTGCCAGATGAAATGAGATGATGCTTAAACTCAGTACATATGGAGGTAAGAGACTTCCTGTGGTATTCTATTAGTTACACTGCAGAATCATCATGAGGCATCCACACATGCTAGTTACTTTAATATAACATCAACCTTGACCTTGCTCTGGAGAAGTAGCTTTTTAGGATGAACATAAGCACAGACTGGGTTCATTTATGAAACTCAGTGGAAGAAAAACAGAGCAATGCTGAAACTCCCAAAGTTACCTTCTTAGGAATGCACATGAGGGCAGGCACCCATGCTTTCTTTTAAACATGCCACTACCTCCTTTGAAGATGCTGTCTGTTAGAAGCATGGGGACTCCAGTATTCCCTGACCTGTAAGGCATCACGCTGTCCAGGACACATCAGTCAGGGAAGGGAATGAACCAGGTAACACCGATCCCGCATCTGCAGTGTTGTATCAAGAAGGAACATCATCTTTTTAAAGAAATAAGCTGGAAACAGTCTACAAGCAACACCAAAACTTCCCTAACACTTCCACTAAATACAGATGGAAGTGTTGTTGTAGACGAAGCATCTCACCTGTTGTGGAGCAGCACTGCGTGCGAGTCTCCTGGGACTGGGAAAGATCAACAGCCAGGTACCAGAGCTCTCCTCTGGTTATTGAAATGAAGAAGAGACAGAGACTCCATCAAGACAATTATTATTTTGGGCAACTTGCACCTCCCTAAAACATGTCAAATGGACCAAGAGCTAGAAGCAGGAAAATTGTCTGGAAATAAACCAAAAGTAAAAAAAAAAAAAACAAAACCCCAACCCCGCAAAATACACTCCCCTCTTAAAAAAAACCCCAACAACAAAAAACACAACTAAGAATTGAGAGCAGCTTAAATACACCTTAGTAGAGGAACCAAAACACATTTCGGTCCTCAGAGAAACCTGTGGTAACGGACAGTATTTCCAGTTCAAAATAGATAAAATAAAAAACATCTTTAAAGAAGCAGGAAAAGTAAAGTGTAATTGCTAACAGATTATTTCAGGTATTTATTAAAGAGAATACTGTATAAAGTGCACTATTAGCTTCATTTTGCAATCAAAACAAGAATGTGATAAAGTGTTGTCAAGGTTTCTCATTTCAATGTACAATACAGCCTAGAATATGGGGCAACCTGAGATGCAGTTCTGATGTACTCATGTTATTTTGGCCATTGAAGTTTTGAAAGCTCAACCTGCACTTGTGGTTTGAAAAGTAAAAAAAAGCCTGTCCCCTGAAGTGCAAGGTAAGAGTTAGGGAAAGTATACACTGGTATGCCCAAAAATTAGTAAGACAGCAAGTAAATCACTAGAAAGACTGAAAAAGAGAGATCATCAGGAAACCACGCTGCTTGAGGCAAGAAGTGAAGAAGAAGATTCTAGCGAGGCATATGGCTTCTAACTAAGCTCAAGGATTAAGAAACACTCAGGCAAACCAAACACTTCACTGGTGTTGCAATGGTCTCTGCAGGAACTTAGGCAAGGTGCACATCACAGTGTGCTCTTCCAACACCAAGAATAAAATAGTAGTCCAAATTCCGACGTGCGCAGCGGAAGTGCAGCACAGGAAGTGTCACACCAGGAACAGCGATCCTGAGCATGCAGTAGTCACGACACTACACCTGCCAATGTGCAAAGGTTTATAAAGGTTAATGAAGCAGCAGAGAAGTGAGTTGCAAAGGCATTTGCAGAACAGGAATGAAACTGTACTAGTAAAGAGATGGTTGAGAAAAAAGGGATCAAAAGAAAAGTGCAAGAGAATTCAGTTTGAAATAATAAACCAGAAAATAACCACTGCAGCAATATTATAAACACACATCAAATAAGACTCTTCTGTGTCTCAGTTTGTGTTTGTATTTTTTAAAGAGGAATATTGATTCTCAATGATCTAATCACAGCACTTTGAGGATGGTGAACAAAAACCTGGAATAGTAGTAGAACAAAAGAAGGATGCACTTCTGGTGCTGGGGAGAAAAATACAGTGAGGTAACATAGAGCATAACTGTGGATCAAATGAAATTGTATGGTTTGGCAAATTGTAGCTAAGACCACAATAAACACTAAGTAAAGGCCACAGTGGTGAGAATCAAGGTTTCTCCTGGATCTAAAGCAAGAGTCTGAAGAATCTTTGCATTGTATGAAATGCTGAAAAAATAAATTAACAGCAACACTAAATACTCAATCAGAAATAAAACCAGAAGCAAACAAATACCTTTTCAAAACCAGTCTCCAAACTACATAACACTATTTGCTAAGAGCAGCATTGAATTTTTGGTGGTTTGCAGTAAGGTTAACATAGAAAAAAAACCTCAGGTTAAGATTCTGGTGGTACAGAAGTGCTGGGCACCTACATAGAATGCAATCTAGCATCACATATTCATGGCACCTTTGAAAATCAGGCTTCAAAAAGATAAAAGCCAAAATTCAGCTGGACAAACTTGGTAATTAAAAATAGCCAAAGTCTGTGATATTCACCTGAAGAAACCAACAAAGGGAAATTTAAACCTGAACCCCAAGTAAACTATTAGAGGACTGTCTTTAATGAGATTGTGTGAAAAAACACCTTGCATGAGCAGGAAAGGTTTTGAACATCTCATTTATTCCCTGGTATATAACCTCCTTCTGTCATTGAGAGCACTCTGACAGCTAATGAGGTAGGTATAGTACAACCAAGTCTTTCCTGATAAAAAGTTGTGATGGTAACACTTTCAACCTTATTGACTGGCCTACGACAGAAATCATTAAAATGGGTTTATATATTCCTGAGAGGGAGTATAAAACAGGAAGAACAGGAGTCTTCTCCATAGATTTTGGGAGAAGGGACATCACTTCACTGCCATGGTGAAAGTGTTATATGAAGTCAATGTATTCATACAACACTGCTGCAAGATATGCGTATTTTATAGATGGGGGAGCCAGGAAAGTTAATTGACTTGCCTATGGCCATGAAAGCAGTCAGTGATAGCCCTGGGATTCATGATCAGGACTTCCTCGCCTCCTGCATCAGATTCAATTATCTATTTGCGGGCCAGAGGCTCACTGCATGGTTGGTCTAACACACTGTATAAAGATAGTCATGCAAGGGCTGGAGCACAAAGTCACTGAAGAACAGAGCACTTTCCGTATCAGAAAGCAGATTTCTTCTGGAAGCTGCGTGCAATTAGGAACCTCTGGTGGGAAGCACACATCTGTTTTTTTCACCCTGGAATGTCTGGTGCTTAAGGCTTAGCACAACAAGGACCATTGTGATGACTAAATGGAACAGAGATGGTCCGTACAGGCATAACTTACAAGTGGTAAGAGAAACAACCCTTTACCTATGCTCTTCTGACTCTCAAAAACCAAATGTTTGCCTTCTTAATTCAGTGGACTCATCACATACAACTAAAGATCAGTCTATATTTCCATGTCCACAGGTCGGATATCTCCAGTTTTGTGTTCTTTTACCCACAGTTCCCTGTCTTTGGCAGGATCCACTTTCCGAAGTAACTGATCCACAAGTTCTACTGTCTGAAATGAAGGAAACAAGAAACTGAATGTCACGGGCACATTTCAAGCAGAGAGTCATTACTCTGACATGTAGAGCAGTTACGGGAGACAAATGAGAGCTACATGTACATGAGACTTCATGGACGACAGGTCTGAACATGCAGCCTGCTGGCCTCTGACTCCTGTCCTGCAATCTGCACCTTATACCAAATACAACTGTACTGAGGTGAACATGCATTCCCCATATTTTAATATTTGATAAATAGCCAGTTTTTTAATAAGGAAAAAAAAAAAACCAATCCTTCCTTTTCCAACAGTGAAACAATTTATCGTCTTCCCTTGCAGGAAAAGAAGATCTCAAGGAGTAGTGCATCATGCTGGGAGAGCTAATAATGTGGCATATGCTGGCCAAATATACTTCAGTTGCTTGTGTCTCCCCAAAGAGCAAAGAGCTGTGAGCTGTAGTATGAAATGTGACCAGGATCAGAGTCCTGGAGGAGCAGTACTGCAGGGAGGGCAGCACAGTACTGCTGCGGACTAACAAGCTGATTGCAGACAATTGTCCCATGTCCTTTGACATAAACCAATCAGATCAGCTCAGGAGGGACCACTCTGCTCAGCTGAAGGGCAGTGAAGACCACAGAGATCAAACAAAAAGCACACTTACACTTTGGTTGAACATGTCTGTCTCATGCCGCAGCTGCGTGTACTGGCACAGATGCTGCCGAATCATCTCCACCCTTTCAACTTCTAGTCTCTCAAGCTCCTGGACATGAAGAAAAACAAGTCCATATTTTTACTGGAACCTGAGCTTGGAGGCCCAGAGAAAGGATGACACACAAAAGGCAGCCAGTAGGTGCAATATTGCCCCAGGGTCATGCTTTGGAGCTGGACTCTGTGGTTGCACATTCCTCTGCTCTGCAAAGAATAAGAAACAGCAAGCAACAGCAGTCAACTCAGCCTGAGCCTAATGACAGAAAAAAGGTCGAACCTTTCCAAAAGGTTCCAAAACTGAGACAAGCAAGGCAGAGAGTGGAGCCACTGCTTTCAGAGATGCTGCAAGCAAGAGGGAATCTGTTCCCTGTAAGAAGCTTTGCACACTTCATTGCTAGCTCCAGAAGTTACAGTAATTCCTCGGAGAAGCAGGAAGCACATTAGAGTGTATGGGTCAGACCACTCCCCAGTCCAACCAGATACTTGTCACAGCACAGTCCACCAGATGATGAGCTAGGACTAGTTTACACCTTGCTCAGCTGGCAGTAAGCAGAAACCAGCAACACTAGCTGAAAAGGCAGGTGATTTTTATCTTTCCTCCTGATATTTTCTGCCTCCTTCTTCTTCTGGATTCTGCTATACCCCAAAATCTGCATTTAGTCCTTCCGGTGTGGCCTTACCTTGAGTACTGTGTGCAGTTTTGGGCACCACAATATAAAAAAGACATTAAGCTATTAATGGTGTCCAAAGTAGGGGAACAAAGATGGTGATGGGTTTGGAGGGGAAGCCCTGTGAGAGGCAGCTGAGGTCACTTGGTTTGTTCAGCCTGAAGGAGACTGAGGAGAGACTCACTGTAGTCTTCAACACCCTCATGAGGGACAGCAGAGAGGAAGCACTGATTTTCTCTACTCCTGTGACCAGTGTCAAGACCCAAGGGAATGGCTGGAGCTGAGCTGGGGGAGGTTTAGGTTGGATATTAGGAAAAGGTTCTTCATCCAGAAGGTGGTCAAGCACTGGAACAGGCTCCCCAGAAGTGATCACAGGTTCAAGCCTGTCTGAGTTCAAGAAGAATTTGGACGATGCTTTCAAACCCATGGTGGGATTGCTGGAGTGTCTGTGCAGGGCCAGGAGTTGGACTCAATGATCCTGATAGGTCCCTTCCAATTCAGCATATTCTGTGATTCCATGATCTAAGCAGAAGCAGCATCTATGTAAGTCTGCCTTTAAAGACACACTGTAACAGGCTTTGCTGTATCACAGAAAGTCTGGTACTCACACATACATAGATGGGGCCAAATATTACAAAACCTATCTTCAGAAGGCATTTCTGGTGCCTGCTTATGGAGCATCAGGGTGGAGAGTAACCAAAGCTTATACAAGCAGGCACGCCTTCCCTGTGCTATCTGCAATTTGTTATATGTCTCTCGGGAAACATTCTTAATTACAGCACAAAAATCCCAGGTGGCAGACAATCTGCCTGGGGAGGAAAATGAGCAAAGTTGCTTATAAAATGGATAGGGCTGAAATAGACTGAGCTCCTATTGCTGTTGCCAGCTGAGGTACTGTCCTTACAGAAAAAAATGGCCCACTCAAACTCTCTTTCTTAGGGCACAGATGTGCAAGACCAGAACACCAAACCCAGTGTGCAATTTGCAGAACAGGCACTGTATCTGCACCAGAAACTTCAGGAAGGAAGGTATACAAGGAAGCAGGAATCTTCAGACCAAGACCCTCTCAATTTGGTATTATTCCATATGAACTAATCTGTACTTGAGCTGATCAGACAGAGGCTGTTTTCAGTTTTGATTTGATATTCACGTGTACCAAGACTTGCCTGCAAATGCTAATTAGCCTGAGTTCCACAACTGACAAACCTGGTGTGCAGCTGCAGGCTCTGGCTGCCCTCTTGAGCCACTCGCAAGTTGTGCTTCTCCAGGAGCAAATATGCAGCACACCCTCCCCCTCTGCTCTGGTGAGATCCCACCTGAAGCACTACATCCAGGTCTGGAGCTGGCAGCGCAAGAAGGATGTGCGTCTTCTGGATTGAGTCCAGAGGAGGCCACAAAGATGCTCCAAAGTAGCTTGCAGCAAGTCAGGCTGAGAGGGCTGGGGCTGTTCAGCCTGGAGAAGAGAAGGGTCCAGGGAGACCTTAGAGCCCCTTCCAGTGCCTAAAGGCGCTCCAGGAAAGCTGAAGAGGGACTTGGGACAAAGGTCTGAAGGGAGAGAACAAGGGGGAATGGCTTCCCACTGTCAGAGGGCAGGGTTAGATGGGATATTGGGAAGGAATTCTTGGCTCTGGCACAGGTTGCCCAGAGAAGCTGTGGCTGCCCCATCCCTGGAAGTGTCCAAGGCCAGGCTGGATGGGGCTTGGAACAACCTGGTCTAATGGAAGGTGTCCCATCCCATAGCAGGGTGGGTAGAATAAGATGGTCTCTAAAGTCCCTTCCAACCCAAACCATTCTGTAATACTGTGAAATACCTGCATGTATCTGAACACAGAGACACTGATGGTCAGTGTTATTTGCATTGCTGAGAAAACACTAGGGAAGGTGAGAGGAAAACCAGGTCCCTTATGTATAGGAAGAGCCAACTTTTTCTCTTTTCTGCTGATTTTGGGAAAATATCTACCTCCTGGTTTTCCGTTCACTCATCTGCCTTTATTTATTTACTGCAATTTAAATATTGCACCGACAACACTTCCAAGTGCTGAGTAATTATTACCCTGTTTCTTATTAGGAGTAGTTTACAGTTTTGTGCTTGTCCAAAGAGAAAAATCCATACAAAACACATTTTTATTTTCCACTTTTGAAAGCAATTGTTATTGCTCAGAAGGGCTCTAAGGAATGATATGAAGGAGGAGTCCTAAAGCCCACATACAGGTAATTCAAGGAACACCGAACAACAGCATAACTATATCTTAGTGCCTAACCCCAAAAGTGTATGACCTTAGGGTGAATATTGTGAGTTGTGTTACCTTTAGAAAAGCACAACAGCCAAATGGAGAGCCAAGCATGGCTTTTCTGAGCTGGCAATATTCCAGAAAAATTATGACATCATGGAATAGAAAAAATCATTCATGTATAAATGGATTCAGTGATTTTTGGTGTGTTTTTCTGTGTTTTACTTGTGCATTACTTCATCCTTCCTAAGGACAATTAGAGTGTTCTGGCTCCTAAGCAGCCCTGGACTGGTTTAATGCCTTCTGCAAAGAAACAAGTATTTTTTCTTTCCCCTAATGGTGAGTTTTTCTTAGGACTGGGAATGGGAAATACAATGTGAGATTTATCACCCAATTTTCCCAACTGCTTTGCACTGAAATAACTGTGAATGATGAATACCGTAGGCTATTACAATCTTGCAATGGTATAGTGTTAGATGCTACCTACCAGAGTGGTAGTCACCATCTCCTCAAACCACTTGGACTGGGCTTGATTGTAAAGATCCACACAGCGCATCAAGTCATCTCCTGAAAGAGTCAAGATAGCAATGTCTTGACTTTAGCCAGAGCTTAAAGTCTCCTTTAGCCAGAGTTTAGAAGGAAAGTGCAGGTCAGATTTGGCAGACAGACCCTGAGGATTTAAAGATCAGCTCACAGCAGTTCTGTTACACGGCATTTGTTAAATGCACCAAAATTTCAATTAAATGCATGCACTTGATGTATGGCAAAAAAGCAGGTGATTGAGGTGAGAATGAATGAAGGAGAAAGACAGGATTTTGAAAGAAAAATACAAGCATTAAGTAGTATTTTACAAAGTGCCCAGAAATATGAAAGCACATTACTTCAGTTAAAAAATAGCGCCACAGACAGAAAGTTATATCTGAAAAATAAAGTAATTAAAATGGGACATCAATAATGATGAGTTATACAATTTCAGGGTAGCATTCTGTAGGTGAGACTGCAATTTAAGAGGTCTCTATCTCAAAGGGGAGTGATGCATCAGGCTCCAGCTGTTGAATGAAGGGATGTTTATTTGCAGCCTCCTGCATTCTCCAGCCTCTGGAGGTGCCTGATTCCAGCTGAGCTCCAGCTGCCTTCTGTGTTCAGGGCAGTAACACAAGAGGCTGCAGTTCTTCCCATTTTTTTTCTTTGTTTAAGGACTCTGCACTGACAGAGAGGGAAAGGTGGGTGGAAAATTTGGCGATTCTCAGAGACTGCTGCTTTCCAGCCAGGAAAGTCTCTTTGTTCTTCAAATGAGGCTCAGTTTCTCTTTCCCTAATGGATTGATGTCTAAGTCCAGGGCTCAAATCTATCTTGTTATTTTATGTGCAAAAAGGTCTTTATACATAAATTGGGACAAACCAAGTTTTAAGAACAGGACTCCATAGACCAAGCAACTGACAAAGATGTACATGCATCTGGAAGTTTCTCAGATGCTGTCAGAGACTGAAAAGTTCATGCCTCAAACATTGATAGAAAAGTTCTGCTACAACCAAAGGGAAGCCTCCTTGAAGACTGACACTTTGGACTGAAAGTCAAACTCTTGATTAGATAAAGGGAAAAACTATTGTTCAGCTATCTCAGGCTGAGGGAAGGTATACATCCACAAAAGGCCAGTGCTGATGAACCTCCCTGGCTAAGTTTGGGAGGGGAGAGAATATAGCTGTGATGCAACAGATCCTGAGTGCTCTGACAGACTCTCCCCCTCCCCAAGGCAGACATGCTCAGACACAGCCACAGACCCAGAGTGCTGGGAAAGACTCCTCCCTCCCCAGGGAAACACGCCCAGGCACTGCCACCCGGCTGGAGAGTATATAAACCCAGGGAATTCTACACTCCCTTGGGGGACTTTCACCATCAAAAAGACCTGCTGGAGAGGATTAACACAACATCGTTGGGATCCATGGAGTGGTGATATTTTCTTTCTCTGTCACTCTCTGTCCCCCCACCTCTTTTCCTATTTCTCCCTTCTCTTTCTCTCTTATATTTACTATCAAATAAAACCTATACTATTGACTGGCATATGGTCTCGTTGCACCTTAATTCAGGCAGAGAAATGTCTAAATAACCCCTAATAAAACCAGACCTTAACAGATGCATCAGTCTCAGATGGACCTAGAACTTCATGTGACAAGCAAACTCTTGTGAAGAAGCCAGGATTCAGGGTTCAAACCCTGGCAATAAACTTGTCTACCTAGGTGGGGGGTGTCAAGTCTGACATGACTAGGTCTAGGGGAAGGTGTTGCGGTCCATGGTGGGGGGTTGGAATGAGATGACCTTTAAAGTCCCTTCCAATCCAAACCATTCTGTGATTCTATGATAAGTCTGAACTAATGGCTCCCATACTCCATGAGGCTCCTCAGGAGCTCTTTGACATGGGATTATTCTCCACCTGCCCAAGTAAATCTGTGCCACTGGACAGTCAGAAGCAAGAAAGCCATGAAACACATGAACAGTCCACAGGAGTAGAAAGGAACACCACATATCAGTAACCTATGGGATCACAGAAGGGACTAGAGCCCTCTAGTCCTATCACCCACTTGCAGCAGGGATCCTTTCAAAGCCAGATGATTACGTGCTGCTGCTGGGCACCATCATCTGTGGGGATGGGGCAAGTCCTTGCCTGCCACATACCAGAAGGGTGGCACTAAGTGGAGGACAGCAATGGGAAGACTTACATCAAACTCTAATCTTCAGTTCTTCCTTGCTTGTTCAATACATACACATTACAAACAATTTCTAAGGACCCAAGGAACAAAAAGGCTATGAATTTTCAGATGAATAAAGAACATCTCTCATGGAGCCTCCTGCTGCTAACTTTTCTTTCTCCTCAAATGATTGCTTATACACATGGTCACACTGCCAATGACTCTTTTCAGTCTCCTCGAAACCCAGACATCTATCCTGAAGCTTTAGAAACCTTAGAACACTGAAGGACCACTCTGCCAAGGAACAGCCCTTGTTGAAGGGATGAAACATGGAAGCCCTATTTAACTTTTTTTCAACAAAGGTACTAACTTAGCTGCATGTATCAGCTTTGCAGAGCTCAAAAGAGTTCCTAACGGAACCTGTAGATATGGCTTGAGCCTCTGTGAAATATGCATAGGTCACAGCAAGTAGCTGTATCCTAAGTACATTATAGCATACACTCCTATATCCTCAGTATTCCTATAAGAAAACCATTTTAGTCACTGAGTAGCAGTGTAAAAAAGACAAAAAAATCACTTTCAAGGAAAAAGACAGTAAGTGTAATAGGCATCCATATGGTTGTGGGTGACTGTGATTTAGGAATGAACCAAGGAAGGAACTATGATTTATGGAAGAAACATCCTCAACTAAGCTTCTTTTAATCTGACTTTGGAACTTTCACAAACATTCAGTAATCTAAGGACACTTTCACGAAACAGAAGGATAACTCACCCTACTTTTGTTGTTCTCACCCCAGTAATCAATAATTTGTGATATATGAGTTGGAAAAACTAGGCTTGTTTCTTCTGAGGATTTAACACCAAACAGATTTGTAGCATGGTTCACTGTGACTTTGTAGCTACAATATTAAAAAACAAGAACCACATGGTTGGATGGGCAGCTGCACCCCATCTTGTTCTCGCCACGTGCAGGGTCACGCTCGGCTCCTACTGCTGATGGACACAGGTACTCACCCGCCTGAGTGGACTTCCGTCTCGCCTTCTTGATTTCCTCTTCTGTCTTGTTGCTGAGTTTCACCTCTAGCTGCTGTGTTTTCACTTCCAGATCCTTCTGTCTCTCTGTCAAGGCTTTCCGGGCCTTGGAGTAATTAAAGAAGAGTCAGTTGTTTCAGAGAAAAAGAACTGCCAGCTGCTTTCAGGACTCCTTCACACAAGTATTTCTCGGTAAGGAGTCAGCAACTTTTTATGAAACTGGCTCTTAACTGGGATTCAGGTTCTTACAACACCATGTAGTGGTGTTCACAGAAGTGTTCCTGACCACAGAGAAGTCACCACCAACATCACAAATGCATCTGAACTCTTCACAAAGTCTTAGAAAGACAAAGAACAAACAGCACTATCAGGCTCTCTTGTTTCTTAATAGCTTTCTAGGATTTCTGGAAGAAAGTAGCTGGAGCCTCTTTCAAATGTCTTAAACAGCATCATCACCATGACACCTTTTCCATTCACTTTTTGTAGGATCTGAGCTGTTGAAGTGACTTCAATTATCTTACAAAATTTGTCTTTAAGTATATTCTGGACTCAATGTACACCTATCAGAAAGTCTAACAATAGGAACTTATTTCAGAAAAACTTGATTCAGGTTCATGCCAATAGTTCATGCTGTAGAAATCAAGAACCTGAGGTTTGGTTACAACTGATTACTTGAATTACTTTACTTAAAAGTTCTTCAAGCTGTTAAAACTTGATTTATTGGTACATATATTATACAGGCAAATTAGTAAAGTACCCTAACAAATAAATATTGTTATATGCAGGCTGATAAATACACAGAAGTAATCTGTACTTCATGGATTTGTTATAAAACACGTCACATTTGTTTTTTATACTGTACCAGTTTCAAACTAAATTGGCATGATTATATTTTCTTAGCACCTTGCAGTTTCTATAGTCACACCAGCCTAAATGTTACAATGCTCTTGAGGTATTCCTGGAATTTTTTCCATTTGCAGTTCTGAGGCCATGGGTGGGTCCTGCAGCTCGAAAGAGGGAGCTGCAGGAAAGCAATCCGTTAGGGACCAAGTGTTTCACAGGCACTGCAGTCACAGCTCTTGCTCCAATTCCTCCTTCTCAAGGTTATGCCTAATTCACTCTTCCCAATATTGCTACTGAGTTTCTTTGCAGACATGAGGGTGAAGAACTTACTGTTTTACAGGAAAATGCCTTCCCTGCATACACACAGCCCAATGACCTTGTGTATCCTGCAACAATTCTGTCCCTGGGCAAACTCCTGCTGACATTTAATAAAAGTACAACCAACCTCGGAGTTGA
Organism: Climacteris rufus; assembly: GCA_013398175.1. Lineage (NCBI taxonomy): Eukaryota > Metazoa > Chordata > Aves > Passeriformes > Climacteridae > Climacteris > Climacteris rufus. The sequence continues at coordinate 32,389 of VZRZ01004548.1, forward strand.
CAGGATAGTATTTTCCTTTCCAGTTTACACCCAAGAGCAAACCTCATGAGGGTACAATTCGGCAGGTGACGCACAAGCATTCTGATTTCTGCCAGCTGCTGCTGAGAGATCATATTGTGCAAGTCTAACTCCCTACACCACAATCTCCGCTATCTCCTGGTTCATATTACAGCAGTCCTGGGTGCTGCTGCTGTTTGGATTTTTTCACTGAGGATGTTTCCTGTGAAGGGTTCGGGCTGCCTTCCTTGGCCATCTGCTTTTGGCCACCTGAGCCAGGTGAGCCTTTGATCTGACCCTGCTGCCATTCTAAAGCAAGGTGTTTTAAATTTTGAGGGCAAACGATGCATATGAACAAAAAGTATTTGCATCACATGTATTAGAAATATATTGCTCCAAACCGGGAAGGGGAGGATAAAATAAAAAGCCAGTTCAGAAATAAGATGTTTGCCCTGCCTGTAGACCCCCACTTCCCACATATTAGCTAAACAGCAAACTATGTCTGGGGCCTGGCAAAGCACAGCTAACAGCCGAAAGCCCTCAGGAGGTACAGCTGTGGTCTTTTGTGGCAGAACAGAAACTTTCCATGGGGCAGCTGCTCTTTGACCCAAACCAGCAGTATCTCAGAAACCCTCCAGTTTGTTCCCTGCTCCCACCTTTTCAACTGCCGTGTAGCGGCTGGCCAGGTGCTTCCGTAAGTCTGCGATGTGGTGGTCACACTTCTTCATATCTTTCTTGAAGTTCTCTCTGAAGTTGAGCAGGGGTTTCTCTACCTCGCTCTGAAGCTGGTAATGAGAACAAAGGAAGAAATGGCAGTAATGATGAGCCAGGCAGTAATTCCTGGCTCTTCACAGAACCACAGAATTGTTAGGCTGGAAAAGACCTCCAAGATCAAGACCAAGTGCCAACCCAGCCGCACCACCATGTTCACCACTAAACCATGTCCTCAAGTGCCACATTCACATTTTTTGAACATTTCCAGTGATGGTAACTCCACCACTGCCTTGGGCAGCTTGTTGAAATGCTTTGAACTCCCTTCTGTGAAAATTCTTCTCCTAATATCTGATCTTAATCTCCCCTGGTGCAACTTGAGGCTATTTCCTTCTTCTGAGAAGAGCTCAAGACAAAAAGGAAACAATTCACACCCTGCAGCCAAAGGCAATCCCAGACAGCAACACTTCTCTTCCCCAAGAGTGCTCTGAATTAAGCTACTACAAAGCTCAGCCCTTTGCAGGAAATCTCTGTTAAGGGAATATTAACTGAAGGGAGCAAAAGTACAGAAATCTCACCTTCCACTCTCTCTGATAATCATCTCTTTTTACACAGACGATCAAACTACAGGCAATATCCAGAGCACTATCAGCACACTGATTCTGGCCTAACTGATGGTAACTTGCTTAAAAACCCCCAAAGTACCCAGATAAAGCCACTAACCCAAAGTTGCAGTGAGGCCAGTCTGTGGGCTGTGGTGTCATGGCTGCATTTCTTGTATGGTGATGTGAGATCCAAGAAGGCCACATTTTATTTATTACTGTCAAGTGTAAAGGAGCCTAAAGAGAAGTCTGATTATTTAATTGAAGCTCTTTAAGTAGTGGCAAGAAACCTCTGGAATGAACTAAGAAGAAATCTATCAAGACCAGACACATGAATTATCTTGATAGCCACTAATACTCGACTCTGATAAGAGTTTGCATCATATTGCTCTCTGGCCTTCTGATACACAGTTTTGACAAAATACCCTTTGGAGGATACAGGTATTTCACCTCCGCAGAAGCTTCTTCTCTATTGTCACTCCTGTGGGGATACTGGACTCCACCAATGCAGGTGAGTTGGGTCTGTACACAGCTAACATGGCCCACAGTGGAGCAATATAGAACAGTCCATGAAAACAAGTATTTGGAGCCTTTCTCCAGTATTATTTTAATGGAGAAGGAAAGATCATTCCAGTTCAGTAGAGTGGAGGGAGTCTACAAAACCAGCCAAGACTTTACAGCACACATCCTGGGCAGGTTAAACAAGCCTAAAGCACAGTCTGATTAGGCAGGTGGACACTGGCACCTTGGTGATCTAATATGGTCTACAGCTATATGAAGGTCAGATGCAAGGGTAACAGTTAAATTCTTCTTAGCAAGACCAGGCAAAGTCACAACAGGCAACTGAGTTCTGTGAGGTTCAGATTTAATATAATTCAAAAAACCAAAGTCAAAATTAATCACCAGAATGGTGGCTGGGCACTGGAGAAGGCTGACCAGGGAGATAATGAAATCTCTGTCCTTAGAGATACTCAAGACTCAGCTAGACAGAGGTGTAGCTGACTTGATCCACTGTCAGTGATAGTCCTGCTCTGACTGGGAATGCTGGACTGGAAAATACTGGATGATGTGTTTATGACAGTCTCACCAGGATGGCCCAGGCAAGCTAATAAAGACCTGAAGTAGCTCAGTGCCATGACAGCCCTCTTGAAGAACTCCTTGTGTGCCTGTACTTACAGCTGCCATGCCAGGTTGTACAGGCAGCAGTAGTGTAATAATACTTTATTTTCCAGGTGCCACGAGAGTGCTCTCACCTCCTCTGCTCTGTTCCTGACCCTTCATGCAGCAGTGCTGTAAGGACTGTCACAGAGGCTGTTCAGTGTCTTCAAGGCTGGTGATTTTGTCTGAACACTCTTAGTGTGCTCTGCACTGTACTGCCTGCTTTTGCTGGCACTGATGGGGTTTGGTTGATTATCAATGAGAAACAGAATTACTACTTTTAGAAGTAATTTCTCTGAAGGTAATACCAATCATCAGTATGTTTAAAAACATATTACATTAATAAAAGGAAGACAAAACTAGAAACTCCCAAGCAAGTATGAGAACATAGAACCCTAAAATCATTATGGCTGGAAAGAATCTTCAAGATCATCAAGCCCAACCGTTAACCCAGCACTGCCAGGTCCACCACTAAACCATGTCCCTGAAGTGCCACATCCACACGTTTTTTGCACACAAACAGTGGGAAGGATTTAGAGGATGCTACAGGAGTTTCTGTGCAGGATTTAAGGAAGACTAAAATAATTAAAGAGCCTCCCTACCTGGCCTGCCTACACACACACATCACTCCAGGGTGCATTTCTTCCTCTTGGAAAACAATACAGGAGGACAATGGAGAGTAAAAAGTATTTCACTAATTACAGCCCTGATGTCGAAGTTTGAGACACAGCAGCGGGTTACCAAGGCAGCAGCTGGTTGCCTGAGTAACCTCTGCAGAATTGCTCACAAATGGTGTAGAGCTATAATTTTCCTTCAGAACGTGGCTGTCGTGCTGAGATATCTGCCACTGTATTGAACGTGACCACCCACAGAGGTTAACATAATGTAACAGCATTGAAGAGCATGTAACATGGGGTGGAAAAACCCCAGATAAATACCACAATTTGTAAAAGAAATCTCCTTAGGCATCACTTGAGAGAAAACCTGAAAATAACAGGATGTTCCCAGTACACTTTCCAGAAAGGCTAATGATGCAAAGAAGTCACAGTGCTGATTCTCTTCTTTCCAGACAGGTACAGTAGATTTTTGTTGAGAAGTCAAATATTACTCTTCATTTCTTCCTTTGCAGAAGTAAAGTGTACAAGCACTAGGTAAATTTACTGGCTGGAACTTAGAGCCCAGGTGAACAACCTCTAGAATCAGTTTTCCTTCTTTTTATGAAAAATTAAGGCTAGATGTGTTATAAATTACTCATCAGGTAGATTAAATAAACTGATTTTGAGAAGAAGATTTGACAGAGTTTCAGTATGTTTGTTCACCAGCTTATTAATTCTTCTAAATTTGTACCATATGCATGTCTATTTTCCCACTGACATGCACTGAAGGGAGAGGCCCAACAACTCAGGGCAAAAATATTTGTAAAAGGAAGAACTATTTACCTTAGAAGAAAATTTCAGATGAACCTCTGCTTCATCAGCTAGACTCTTCTTGAGCTGAGCCCAAGCCTCTCCCAGCGTGCTGGAAGAACAGAGGGACAATGATCAGTGCCCTGTCTCTTGCCCATCTTCCCTTGTAAGACCTATCAGACATACATGGCATAACACTTCATACCATATATTTTATGAGCAAAATAATGGAAAAGGGTAACAGAAATTTGAGAAGACAATCAACCTTTGTGACCAAGGCAGAATTGTACTGGTATTGTATGCAGCAGATCTTTGAAAACAGGGTTCATGATGATCTCCACTTACAGAGATGCCACAGCCTCCACAAGCAAGATCCTTCAGCATCTTATCCTTACCATAACAAAGTTTCCACCAATGCACTTTTTCCATTGCTTCTTCTACTTTATAACCTACTCTAGGTGAACAGATTATTCTACCTTTCTGAGAAGCTTTTCAGTATTTGAAAATTTCTCCACTGTCTTTTTCTTTCGAACAGATTATTTCCAAGATGATGGTAGCTGAGGTACACTCCTCCGGACCCCCTATGACAGTCTAGACTCCTCTTAAAGCATCATAACCAAAAATACACTGTCTCCAGTACAGGTCTTCCAGTTGCTAAACTGGTAACAGATCATTTTGTATCAGACAGTCTTTCTTCTACATATTTAAATATGATTGCCTTTTTAGACAACAGTATGAAGTTGTTGATGAATAAGCTTGTGATTCACTATAACAAGATCCTTCTCCCACAAACTGTTATGTAACTGTATCTTTCACATCCTGTGAAAGTATAAAATCTGGTGTTTTGTCCTTATTAAAATGCATCTTATTTTTTTCAGTTTATTTCCCCATTTTAATACAAGAATTCTGAATTGCAATCATTTCTTCAAATTATACATACCAACCCTCCTAGCTTTGTCACATCTCTGATTACAGTAAATTCATTACATCTTCTATTATAGGTCATTCATTAACAAAAACATTGAAAAAAACCCTGGACTTGAGACAAACCTTATGGGATCTCATTCCATAGCTACTTTCTGCACTTTACTTTTTGTAAGTAGTGGGTATCTCTTACCCAGTTTTTTGCATGTTAGGCTCTATTTAGGCCACCATTTCTCTTGTCTGCCTATGAGAATCTCCCATTGCAAAAAGCTATACTAAATTAAGAGCTATGATGCTTGACTTATGCTCTTATTCCGTCACTGAAAGAATTTAGGTTGGTTTGGCATTGTTCTGTATGCTTCTACAACAATTGCTCATCTGCTCATCACCTTAGTTTTCCACTAAGTGCAGAAGAGCTACCAAGAGCTACCAATTTCTGATCCTTCAGGAGTGGTGTCTTTTCATTATTACTGAAAAACTGCTATTTAGTCTGAATTGCATTGCCTAATGTCTTCTTAGTAACTTTCAAAATGTGAAAACATTGTAAATAAGGGGCAATCTGCTGCTTTTCTTGAAGAGAAAGAGAAGAGACTTCTTCGTCCTCCCTACTGTCTGGTGCTGCTCTGACTGTACCGACACAGATCATATAGATCTACTCTCAGTAGTATATATATTCTATATATTCTTCCATTTTCAAAGTAATTTACTACATATACATGCCAATCCTGAAAGAAACTAGTCCTGGATACACCAAGGGCAGCATAAAAACCTCCAACATTTTATACACATATTCAAAAAAATTTTCTGATTAACAAGTCAAAAAAACCCCTCAAACAACTCTGAAGCAATTGCATCCTCCCCAACACATCCAGTGTGCTAATCTAAATAAAACTCTACTCAATGGGAGAGCTAGGGAAAATTACATGTACCTGCGTGGGAGAAAAGACTTTTATGTTAAAATTTGTCTTCTGTGAAAGTCACAAAGACACACTTACCCTTCTTCCTGAGCAGCCAAGGAATTCTGAGACAGTTTGGACAGGTTCTTAGCATATTCCTCCTCAATCTTTATCCTACACTCACATACACACAGAGATAAAATAAAAAGACAGCAGTAAGTAATCTTTAAGGCAGAAATCCCCACACATAATTTGAAGAAATTCTCTGCATTTCAACAGATTTTGCCACAGGAATTTTCCTTTCAGTCTCCAGTGCTTGGCAGCACCGGTTTCATGAGCCGTCTTCTCCCCTCCACATGCTAAAAATGCAGTGGCAAGAGCAGGGCTATATGCAGGACAGCATGTGCAACAAAATTAAATGAAGCTACAGTTCTAGAGACCAAATAACAAGGACAGAGTGTTTCTGCTGTGCAACATGGACTGCCTGCAAAACCAGAAGCATGTGGTTCAGTCTGCTGTGAAATGCAAGGCTGCACATCCTTGAAGTAAAGATGAAAGAATGCAGCGATCCAGGAAAAATCCAAATGAGATTTGGGGTGCTGAACTGCACCTTTCTTACGGACAGCAAATGCCTCCTGCTCTCTTTTACAGGTGACAAAGCGAAAGCGGCATGGTGAAGATTGGCAGGGGCTTATGTCACCAGCACATGGTGGTGCAGCCGCTTCCCCTCATTCATCCCACGCATTGCCCTGTCCTTGTCTGCACTCACTCAGAAGCACCACACCAGGAACAGGAGATGAGCTTGTCAGTGGCAAGGGTGCAGAAGAGGAAAAGTGTTGGCACACAACCACTATGGGAATGACTGCAGGGAGAAGAAGGATTGCAGTTGTGGAGTGAGGGGAGAAGGGTACATGCTGACAGCCCAGCAGGGAGGAATGAGCAGCTGCTGGTCCAGAGGTGATGTGCATCATGCCTGAAACCCATCTCTGTCTTCCCCGAGTTCTTTTCCCAGTGAAGCAATTGCAAGGTGGACAGGTGTCGCAGTAACGACACGAAAGAAGAAGACAGACACCTGTTGAGATCAAGGAACAAGTGCCTTGGGCCTTGCCTGTCTTTATTACATATGTGCCTTATAAATCACTGTGGATTGGAGGTGACAAAGAGCCTCCCCTCAATCACACTGGTCAAAGGAAATGTCCATCAAACTTTTGTGCCCAGGAGAAAGGAATGTAAATAAAAAGATCCCATTACAATAACATGGCTATGTTTACAAAGAATGTCTGAGAACCAGTTACGAAAGAATGATAACATCCAGAACTGCAAAAGTCAGGGCAACAGACAGGCAAAGCAAACAGTTGTCTGTTTGCTGGTTTTCAATCGAGCTTGCTCAATAGAGCATTTCTGTGAGAGCTGTGTGGCCCTCAGGCAGAAAAAATCCTGATTCTGTGCCAACTATGTACAAGCAGGGGCAAAATCTGCTTTGAAATCTCGGTCCGGTAAGAAGTCAGAAGGTGGAATATTTCTGGCATGCCCATTTGAAGTAGCTAGTTGAGCAAGTGCTCTTTTGTGGTGCACATTTGAGTTAGAAGAGGTCCCCTGAGATAGCTACGAGGGATCTGATGTTCTGGGCTGCTGGTGGACGGTGTGGGAATGGAAGTGCCACTCTGTCGTTACAGGAGTTCAGGAGCGGGAGCAGGTCTGTGTCCTGCAGCTGACAGCTCCACAGCAAAGCAATTAATTGGGATGTCACTCTCACCAATTGATTGGGATGCAGCTGACTGAGGCCCACCATGATACCCAGCTCGGTATAGCACAGTACTAGAGACTGTATCCAGGAGCTGGGGGGCCTCTGCTTCCCCCTCCCATGAAGACAAAATCAGCCAGCTCCCCGTGCCTGCTCTAACAAGACCAACAAACACAGCTGTTCAGCACGAAAGGCTACATTGGGTTAGGACCTCACTGTGAAAAGGGCTTTATCCAGGCACATTTCACCTAACATACTTTAAATACCTACTTCAGGAGGACACTAATCTTGTCTCAGAAGTGACAATTTCTGTGGACTGGAAAAGGAGAACAGGTCAACAATAATAAAGGTGAAAATATCTCCCCAGAGCCAAGGCTCACTGCTTTTGTTTTAGTAACAGAAATTCCCAGCCAAAGCTCTAGTCTACAGCCTTCATCATGAACTTCATTCCTGCTGGATTTTGGCTTAAGGATGCCTTTGAGTGATTTTTGTGGATGCTGGATGTTCAAAGGTGCAACTGTTCTGAGCTGCCCATGCAGACCCTCACAGAATCCATGTCTCATAAACAGAGGAATGACTGACCATCTTCCATCAAAAAGGTTTGCTGTGAAAATATTGAATTTAAAACCCTGTCAAGTTCTTCCTTGATGTTGCTGAAGCTGGGAAATTATTGAACACAGTAAGACAGAATAAGCCTTGTATCTTCAAAAGGAAAGAGAGTAGGTTTAGATTATGTATTAGGGAGAAATTCTTGCCTGTGAGGGTGGGGAGGCCCTGGCACAGGTTGCCCAGAGAAGCTGTGGCTGCCCCATCCCTGGAAGTGTCCAAGGCCAGGTTAGAGAGGGCTTGGAGGAACCTGGTCTAGTGGCAGGTGTTCCTGCCCACGGCACTGGGAGGGGTGAAACTGGATGAGCTTTAAGGTCCTTTCCAACCCAAACAATTCTGTGATTCTATGATTCTCATGATTTCACAATCACACATAAGACACACTATGTCTGGTGCCATGAGTGCCTGTCCTAAATGTGGTACCAGGCAAGCCAAGCCATCACCTTTGATAAAAGGGCCCCTCGCTGGTTCCAGCTTTGGCATAGGCTCCCAGATTTTTTCAGGGATTTCAAGTGTTACGTGTACTGCAAGTGGATGGCACTACTAAAAGGGCAGGTTGCCTGGCAAGGAGGAATATCAGTAAAAAATAACAATAAAAAGATGAAACATCTATAGCTGAAGAGCCCAAAATATAAGGCATAAAATTTTCTACCCCAGCTTGGCTTCCCATCACCATCTGTGGCCAAAAGGGGCTAAAAACCAAGATAAACCTCAAAGAGGGAAAAACATCTGCCTCTTGGCCCTGCCCTATATAAACACTGCAAACTCAGATTGTGGTGACTGTGAAACACAAATGCCAGAACTCCTGAGTCCTGAGTCCACCTCCAGAAATCCATGTGGCTGTTTGGCAGTTACTTCACCTTCCTTTCAAAAATTTCAAGTTTTTGCTTCCACTAACTTGTTTGAAAACTTTCAGAATTTCACTCCTTGTATAGTCAGAAGTATTACAGATTATAAGTGCATTTTGACCTATACTGTTCTAACTTTATTAGTTCTAGTTGATCTTTGGATGTTTATTTCCTGTTCCCTTTTAAATTTTTTTTTTTTTCTTGTAAAAAAGTTCTTTGCATGCCCACGATCAATTTCAGTCATGCCATATTATGGTGGATGAATTAAAACTAGAGGGCTACAAAGGGAGGCAAAAATGATCTGATGTGACTGCCATGCAAGAAGAAACTAAATAGATAAGCCAACAGGGGGAACAGGGAGAAAAGGTGGTAGAGGATATCTGACAGACAGCTACACAACTATCACTGTGGGAAGACTGTGATATAAGTCTTTTTACACTGTTTCTCCACATTAGGAGGGAACAATGAAATTATCAGACAACAGAAGCATAATTACTTTTCCTGTAGTGCACAGACTGCAGAAGTCTTCCACAAATTGTTGCAGACAAACAGTGAAAGGTGTATACATGTATCTGCTGAACAGGACAGAACCTAAATAATCTGCTATTTATCTTACATTTTCTAAACACAGCACAGCTTATTTAAGAAGTGAGTGGCCCTTAGGCCAAAGGCCTAAGACACTGTTCCTTTGCTAATGAAAACACTAGTTCTTATATCTGGTGCTTCTCAGGGCAGTCTGCAGATTTTCTTGGCTGTTTTGGAGTCCTTCTTTGAATGCAAATGCTGGACCTTATTTCCACTTTTGATTTAAAGTAATCCCTTCTTTCACACCAACATCCTTGATCTAACAGTTCAGTCAAATTATTCATTACTTTCCTCCCCTTCCTGAGGTTCGTCTTATTAAAAACCAAAGTCTGTATTATAACCCTACCTTTGTCAACATGAACTGAATGAACATATAATTGCTTAGTCTAAGATTGCTATATAAAAGATGCTCCTACTTAATAAACTACTTAATAAACTAAATTTCAGTTAGCTTCCCTCTTGTTGGATATGCGACGAAGAAATCTGGTTATCAGGTCTTACACCAGCTTCCTATTGAAGGGGTGTTTTTATTAGCTGCCTGAATCTCACCTCCAGCAGGCTGATTGTAGCAACAAAGAGAATTTTTCTGGACATGAAAATTCCTAATTAAATGTGGCCTTGTGTTCCCCAGGGCACCTGATGGTCATCATGAAAACCTTATCAATAACTCTGGCCCTCTTAGCTGAGAATGTAGAAGTTCCCCTGATGGCCTGAGCTCTATTTCCATGAAAAACCTCTCCAGCCCAACACCATCCTCCTCCTTTTCCACACAAAGCAATCCTGATGTTTGTTACAAATAGATGAAAAATATATTCATCTTTCTGTAGCTCCCATATAGACCCTCTTCACACTCAATTCCCAATCTTTTTTGTTTCCAGCACACAGTGAATCTTTTCTGTCTTTCCTCTCTAATATGCCTGCTCCTTCCTCTGTTGAGGACACAGACATGGCTCCCCGCAGTGTCAGAGCTGCTCTCCTTGCTCTCTCTAATTTCACACCAACTTTCCTTTTCTCTTGAATGCCTCTTGCATTTATTTCTGTCATATTTCATTATATATTACTTTCTTCGGATCAGCTTCCCCTTCTTTTCCCTGGCCATAGGTATCATAATTCTGCTTGCCTTCTCATCCTCTCCCTTAGCAAGCCTATTTCTCAATTGTATTTTTAATGTGCCAGGTGGTCCTTTCTTCTACCTCTGGTCACACTTTAACTTGTCTCTTGGATGGACTTACGTCAAAGGCTGCTGAAACCATATGTGATTTCTAGGCCCTGTATCTGACCACCTTTATTGCCTGTGATATTTTGCATTTTCCCACTGCTGCCATATCCCTAGTATGAAAAAAAAATGACAAGAGGGAGAAAGAAAACAAACTACAAATGAAACAACTATCTGCTTGTTCTGCCCAACTGAAATGCACCCCAAACACCAACACAGGGACCTGTTTGTGGCCCAACTCTGTTCTTGCACCAGTGTTGATTCTCAATCACACCATGTCTGCAGCAGTAGAGCGAGAAGGTTCCAACTCAGCACCAAGCATCAACAGAGGGACAATAACAGACAACAGCAGCTCCTTCAACTGGTGCAGCTGCCTCCAGGAGAGAACATCCATCAGCATCAATGCCTTCCTCCAGGGTGCAAACACTGTTTGTTACCTACATGTTGTTCTCATGTTTTGAGAGTCATCCTCAAGATGACTTACACTGGTTTGGACATATGACAAACCATTTCAAATAACAGTGACTACATTTATGAGTAATGATGTTACATCTCCTGCTGTGCATGTTTGGAGTGAGCTTCTGTGAAATGCTTCTTTGGTGCTCAGTGCTTCCTATATCAGCAGAGCAACAGCCCATTAACAGCACCCTGGCATCATGTGGTAGCAACATCTGCCTTTATGACTGTGGGTCCACTCTATCTCTGTGCGGGGATCTGCTGGGGCGAGTTCAGAGGAGGCCACTAAGGTGACCACAGGACTGGAGCCCTCTGCTCTTGAGCCAGGCTGAGAGAGTTGGGGCTGTTCAGCCTGGGAGAAGGGTCCGGGAAGACCTTAGAGCCCCTTCCAGCACCTAAAGGGGCTCCAGGAGAGCTGGACAGGGACTTGGGACAAGGGCCTGGAGGGACAGGACAAGGGGGAATGGCTTCCCACTACCAGAAAGCAGGGTTAGATGGGATGTTGGGAAGAAATTCTTGGCTGTGAGGGTGGTGAAGCCCTGGCACAGGTTGCCCAGAGAAGCTGTGGCTGCCCCGTCCCTGAAAGTGTTCAAAGCTAGGCTGGATGAGGCTTGGAGCAACCTGGTTTAGTGAAAGGTGTCCCTAGACACCTAGATGGCAAGGGGCTAGGATGAGACCATCTTTAATGTCCCCTCCATCCAAAATCATTCTGTGATTCTATAATCAAGCTTAAGTCCAATGTGATGTCTTTTTACATCTTCCTACAAGAAACTGTGCCTATACTCCAAGTGAACAAACTGCTTCTGTATTTTTCAGACAAAATACTTCCCTTCTAAATATCATCTTCACTCTGCTTCTCTCATGTTTATACTTTTTCCTTGAATCTGCAGCTTAGAACCTTCTTGGTTCCTTCTAAACAGACAGCCTTTGTGCAATACAACTCAGATAAGCAGAGCAGAAGAGGCAAGTGAGAGCTGGAGAAGACTGAAGAGTGTGGATGGACATTAAAGAAATATTAAATGTTCATTAAGAATTGGTAGCATATCTTTAATGCAGTTTAAGATGTAGAATTAATGTACTTAAGAAGTATCTAAATTGGGAAAAAACAATTGCAGTAAGTATTTAATTTGATAACAAAGTGTTAGTTACCTTTCTCGAACAAACTCTGCCATTTCTTTCTGCATTTGTTTTCCTTTAAGTTGCTTTTGAAGAAGAATTTCAAATCCCGACACTGTATTGTTCCCTTGTGAGTCCTTCTTATCTGCCTGAAAGAAATAAAAGAATGTTCAACAAAAAGCTATAGAGGCCAAACCCACAGAGGTGTGGTTCCCAGTAGCAGCTGCCCAGCGCTGGTGCCTGAGGAACCCTGAGGAACTCTCCTCTGAGACCAGCTGATGGCTACTGCGCTTCAGCCCCTCTCAAAGAAATAGCCTGCCCCTCTTATTACCTTTTTTGTTTTTTAAATTTAAAAAGGGAAACCTCACAATTATCTTTAGCTAGCACAAGACAATGTGGGGGCCAAAGCAGCAGCCCTATTGTCCTTTCTTCCCATGACTCTTCACAGCTGGTAATGCCACTGGGCAAGTGTAAGCCCCAAGGGCTCAGCCTGCCAAAAGAAGGGATCCCAGAGCCAAACTAAAGGGAACTTTTGGGGCGGAGGGGACGAAAGTGCTGTCCCTTCCAGGGGGAATGCAACCCTAAAAGACCGTTAATACACTGCCAAGTTCAACTCTGATTTGTACTGCGAAAAATAGAGCCAGTCTGCACGGATCTGCTGTGAAACAAGGTAAGCTAGCAACTTGTCCCATAGATTACCACCCTATACCCCATTCTTCATTCTTTGTTTCTTACACAGCTCTTTGCTCCACTAACTTCAGTGTTGCTACAAAGACCAACAGGGTTTTCTCTCTGCTGCCTGTTTTTTCTCTCCTCTCTCTGTTTCCCTATTTCATTATTTTATTTCCTATCCTCTCCTAACAAATGAAGTCTCAGAGAACATTTCCCTAAGAACTGCAGATTTTGCTCTGATGCCCTGCGTGCTGCACAACTAGCCAGAGAAAAATGCCAGGTTAATAAAAGCATGAGACTGGCAGGATGTCCCACCAGGCACCAGGCGGCTGAGACAGAGGGAGAAGTGAAGCTAATGGAAGAAGGAGAGCAAGCTGTGGGCAGACCATGGATGACAAGGTCAAAGAGGAAATTCCTGCAAGCAGAGTTATGGAAGGATAAAAGTCTGCAGAAGAAAGGCAGGCTTAAGTAGATTTTCACTCAAAACGAGATGTGACTAACCCAAGGAAACAAGCAGTGGCTGAGCCTGAATAGGAAAAACCAAACAGGGCAGGGACTTCTGTAACACACATACAAAAATCAGTCTGTACACCAGATTGTAATGATTTAGGGCTCACTGGGATCAGAAGACTGGAAGAAACTGAAGAAATTCTGTGGTAGTGGGACCATTTTCAAATACATTCAGAGTATTTTAGCAAGTCCCTGTCATCAGCACTGAGCAAGCACAAGGGGACATGCTGCTGGGCCTCCAAAACTAATACTTTTTTTCTTAAGATGGAAACACTTCAATAACTAATAACTGAAAACACATGAGATTCCTAAAATCTTCATTGTTGATTCCTTTTGTAGTATTTGTTGATTCCATTGTAGTACTCCTCTCACTGCCCAGAAAAACCTGTCAAGTGGAAGAAAAGTTTTCCAGTGGAAGACCTTCTCCTATCAGCTCCATACCCAAAGGACAACTGCATCATTTTCATGTGATTCAGGAACCTGAAAACAGACCTGAACACAAGTGGGCACACACAGAACCAGCCAATGAAGACTTCCCATGCTTCAGGCTGCATTAAAACTACTCAACTGAAGTTACAAATGGGCCTGTCCTTCACAAATCTCATCCTATAAAAACTAATTCATTATCTGACCTCTGAAATATGCCATGGAGGGAGTTGTACAATTTAACAAAAAGTTTTAAACTATATGCTTGTTTTAGAAGGGGCACCTCCTGCTTCCTTGTGTATCCCTAGCTCTTCTGCTCTGGGAAACATTGAAATAATATTCTCTGTCAACCACCTCGCTATCTTATGGACATATGGATCTGCTGGAGTGAGTCCAGAGGAGGCCACTAAGTTGATCACAGGGCTGGAACACCTCTGCTGCAGAGACAGGCTGAGAGACTTGAGATTATACAGTCTGGAGAAGAGATGGCTCTGGGGAGACCTTAGAGCCCCTTCCAGTGCCTAAAGGGGCTGGAGGAGAGCTAGAAAGGCACTTGGGACAAGGGCCTGGAGGGACAGGACAAGGGGGAATGGCTTCCCACTACCAGAAAGCAGGGTTAGATGGGATGTTGGGAAGAAATTCTTGGCTGTGAGGGTGGTGAGGCCCTGGTGGTGAGGTTGCCCAGAGAAGCTGTGGCTGCCCCATTCCTGAAAGTGTTCAAGGCCAGGCTGGATGAGGCGTTGGAGCAACCTGGTCTAGTGAAAGGTGTCCCTGCCCACGGCAGGAGGTGGGACGAGATGTGCTTAACGTCCATTCCAACCCAAACCCTTCTGGGATTCTATGATTCTATCCTCCTCCTGCTGCACTGCCCTTTTGCTGTGGTATTTTGAGATATGTGGCTTGTCCTACCTCCTCCCTATTTCCTGACCAAATTTGTCTCCTGACAGCTGTCCTTGCCTTTGTGGACACTCCTCTGATGATCAGTCACATATCAGACTGGTCAGATGTTTCCAAGGGATCTTCACAGGCATTGCCAGTCTCTGTGGTACTGCCTGAACACATCGTATCTCAGCCCAAATTCTCCTTTACCTTGTACCACAAATCAAGCTGTTTGTTCCACTTTTTTGGAAGCTCTGGAGCTGCAATATGGCATGGGGCTGGCTGCCTACTTACCCAGAAATAATCACAGTAGCTCCATTCTGAAGGTTTCAGTAACTGCTGCTCTGGCATTACATCAGGGTGGGGGAAAGTCACACAGTTGATCTGTTAAAACAAAAAGCACAAAAAAGGAATGTTAGATGGTAATGAAATTTAGCTGTTGAGATATATGTAAATCAAAGGTTATATCCACGTGCTTCCCATCAGAAAATCCGCAGTGAATGTGTATGTAAGTGAAGACAGATTGGTTGTTGCATGGAAACAGCAGCTAAGTATTCCCAGAGAGCCCCTCTATGCAAGCAGGAGTGTCAGCTCAGAGCCAGCTCAGCCCACCTCACATGAGGAAAACTTACTGGATTTGGAAAGCATCATGCAGGGAGCTCTCCCAGATCCCTAAAAAGTGTGGTAAAAAACCTGATGTGAAACACCCTGAGAACACCCTCAGCACAGAAACACAGTGAGCATCAGAGAGCACTGCAGGCACTATCAGTGCAAAAACCCCTTGGCTATGCCAGAGTCCTACAGAATCCCAAAAAGAGTTATTTTTTCAGTGCATAGCCCTTCCATCTATCTCTGAGATCTTTTCAGATGGAAGTGATGCTCTCCACAAAAAGGAGCAGGGGCTCTCTGAAGTCAGTGAAGCTTCAGTGTGCAGAAACTACAGCAATCTGTGAGACAGGACTCATCACACGGTCATTAAACAACAGCACAAAAAAGTCCAAGTGCTCCTTAAGTTATCACAGTGGAACATAAAGCCTGTTAACAGCACAGAGAAGGCAAAGCCCATGACAGCTACTGCAGAACATGCTGCAGAACAACTCCAGACACAGCCAAGCCTTTCAGAGGAAGCACCAGCACAAGTCAGAACTCACTGCCAGTTCATAATGCTCACCCCAAATCCCTGCTGGGCAGGTACCCTAAAATCAGTCCCTCTCAGTGCACCCACAGGGTCATGGAACACTAAGAGCACTTGGGTATTAATCAACGAACCAATGGATTTTGGGGATGGGAGACTCACAGATATAACTGCGTGGGGTGGAGTTTTGTTTTGGATCAGCTCATGTTCACAGGAAATCCATACACAAAGCTGCAGGCAGGGTTAGGACAGCTGCACGGGCAGACCCCAAGGCATGCTTACACGCAGTGAATCTGCCTTTGGGCTGTTCAGAGAGGATGAGAAAGGATGCAGGTGCTGACACAGTGCAAACCCACCATGCCAGAGCAGAGCAGACAAAGCCTTTAGTGGCTACAAAGGTGCTCCTACAAACCCACACTGGTTCTGCTGCCATCTGCCCAGGCTGGAGGTTCAGTGGCTGTCCTGTAAGTAGTGCAAGAACTTGCTCTACATAAATCACTCTGCCCAGAGCTTGCCAAGTCCATCCTGAAGCAGGCTAAGGACGCTGTATCTATGGCATCTTTAGCTGTCACCTCAGCTAGATCCTAAACCATGCGTCTTCCCTTCCAGCTTCCACCAGGCTTCAAACTGATCTGCAGGTCAGAGATCTGGACTTTGCAGGCAGCAGCCATGCAGTGGTGACCCTGAACCTCCAAACAGAGCCAGCCTCTCAGCCAGAGCCTGCATCATCTCCAGCCAGAGCCAGAATGTCCAGATAATGCCAGCCTTCACTGTCCACAAGGTCCCAGCCACAGACAACACTGCAACACCTTCCCTGTTACCTCATGTTCCCTGTCAGAAGAGTCATGCATCAGAAGTTACAGAACATCAGCTCAGTTCAGAGCAGAATGGCCATGCTCCTTAACACACAGGCACCTCACAACCCTGCAGTGTCAGGGGACATGCCAGGTATACCAGAAGTGTAGTCACATTCATCTGGGCTTGCCTGTGCTGCTGCAATGGGCCCCTGTGCTATCCCAGGCTGACTTCTGTCACCACCACAGCCACTAAGGAGGGATATTTCACACCTTCTATCTCTGCTATCTCTGTTTTCTTCTCCTGTCCCTTCCTTGCCAGCAAACTTATCTCAGGAGAACTGAGAGTTATCTCAGGATACCTGCAAGCCCATCTTGCTCCGTTTTTCTGTTAGATAGGCAGGGTTACCTTCCCTTCTCCATTCAGGGATCACCAGATCTAAAAGCCCATAAGCAGATCCCATCACCTGCTGGAAGCTGCCCACACCAGGCGAGGAGCTGGCACCAGTTCCCTGGGCACAGTAAGGTGTAAGCAGTGAGGTGCCAACCTGCCCATGGGCCCTGCAAAGCTCCAGCATGAGCCAGTGTGCACTGGCTCAACACCCTGTTAAGGGACTCCTCTCCCCCCTGTCAGGAAGCTCCAAACTGATCAGCCCAAATGTCTTAAAAATACTGTCTGGAAACCTTTGCCAAACTATTCCTTTCAGGCAGTGTCTGAGAAATGCCAGCCTGGACCAGTGCTGGGCTGGTGCACACAGGCTGACAGAACATAGGCTTCACTTCACAGATCACCAGATCCAGAGCAGCTGTGGCTGCCCCATCCCTGGAAGTGTTCAAGGCCAGGCTGGACAGGGCTTAGAGCAATCTGGTCTAGTGGGGGGTGTGCCTGCCCATGGCAGAGGGATGGAGCAAGAAAATCTTTAAGGTCCCTTCCAATTTAAACCTTTCTATGAGACTCTATGATCCTATTAAATCCCATGCCACTGCTAAGCACAGGCTTCATTGATACCTGCATGCCTCTGTGCTGTCACAACCACACACCAGGTCTCAAATAACACAATATATTGTAGTTTTGCCTTAAAAAAATGAGACAGCCTCCAGAACCCGTGCACAGTCAGTGTCACATATTACAGCGGGCCAACTGTTTCACATGAGTGAGCAATGCTGCAGCTCATCCTCCAGGAGTGGGAGAGATGCAGGAAACAAAGTCTTGTCAGAAATGACAATGTTATAGGGAACCACTTGAAGGTGCATGGTGTAAAGACAGGTTTACACAGCTTCTGGATTTGAGGATTTCTGGATTTGAGGATTTCTGGCTTTGATGCTGTATTTCATATTCACTGAATAAAAATTTGGGTGACAGTCTCGTAGCACTTGCACGCTGGCACTTTCAACCCCCCAGAGCCCTTTCTGCATGGCAGCCTGCACAAAACACTGCCTGCTTACACAACACACCTCATAAGCATCCAGGAGAAGGTGCAGCCTCCCGAGTGCAGACAGCCAAGCTACAGGGACTCAGGATTTAGCTCAAGTTAAAAACAGTTAGCAGTACAAGGTAAAAGAGTTAAGGAGACTGTGTGGAAGTTTTTGGATGCTGGAAATTACTTCCACCTCCACCTCCAACTCCCACCTAGCAGGAGAACATTGAGCATTGCTGGAAGGAGAAGCTATTCTGGCTTCTACCTATCCCCATACTGGTGGTCTTTCAGAGAATGACTAGGACGTCCCCTGTGGAAACACACTGCTGACTGGAGTTTTGTTTTGTCCAAAGTGACATTATTTCAACTGGGAAAGGACTAAATGCTTCCCATGAAGACAGCAGTGTTTTCAAGGCAGATTTCTAGGGTCCAACATTGTCACACTGGATAATGAGAATAGAGAAAACAAGTAGAGTAGAATCACAGCACAGTATGAGTTGGAAGCGACCCAGACGGATCACTGAGTCCAACTCTTAAGTGAATGGCCCGTACAAAAATTGAACCCACAGTCTTGGTGTTATCAGCACCATGCTCTAACCAACTGTACCTCCTAAGTGTATTTTGCAGCCTTTAACAGAAGACTGGGCATCAATCACAGAAACAGAACATCCTGAGTTGGATCACTGCATCATGTTACTGGGCATCAGGACAGGGAGGTGATCTGCAGTGGGGGCACATACAGTGGCACAGAAGCTTAAAAATCTGCAAAGAGAAACAGCATGGGAAATTCCTATTCTCTGCTAAAGACAGTGCCTATTTCACAAAAACTAAATCTTTGTCAGGTGGAAGCTGCTGATTAGAGATGTGACAGTGAGTCTTAATGTCCTGAAGCAATAACCACAGAGTCACTGGAAATGCCTAGGCTGGGACTGGTGACAGAGTCCCACAGTGATGGATATAACTCCAGCAGGAAGAGGAACAGTAAGTATGCACGTCAACAGGTGATGACAGTAGGGTTAATTCACGTGTTTCTCAGAGCGTATCATCAGACTCAAAGTTTTAGTAATAAATCAAATAGTCTTCACTTGTCTGAAGACTAGGCAGAAGACTGAACTGCCTGGAAATTATGCTGAATAATCTGGAGTCATGAGGCCAACTGGGTCTAGTACCATTTTTAGAAGGGAACTGGTGACAGAATTAAAAAACTAAAATGCAGAAGCTTTTGCAATCTTTAAATAAAAAAAAAAAGAGGATTATTTGTGTGGTAAACAGAACTTAACAGAACTTGCAGCTTTCTACACTGAGTCCCAGCAGGGAGCATGAAAATTTTCAAAACTCTAGAACTCTTACTAAAATTATACACGACTACATAGGAAATCCTGTGATCTTTCTTTCATTATCACAGATTACTTATACTTCAAGAAGAGCTCTCAGATTTGTTTCTCCTACTATTTCTAAAACCTCTCAGGATTTCCCAGGAGGAGCAAAACACCAGGCTAGCACTGAGCAGGACTGGCGTGATGGCACAACATTCCCCCCTCCCAACCCTTTCTCTGAAATGCTCTTTTTCTTGCTTCTAAAAGCAAAGATAGCTGAGCAAAGGCACTCTGCTTCACCAGCTTAGTCCCACTCATAAGGTGTTTGACTGATGCTAAAGACAGCCAAAGCATCTTGCGATGATGTCTCGACGTCTGACTGCATTAAACAGCTTGATCAGTCCCATGGACAATGACCCTCCCTCCATGCAAAAGGATCACTGCCCGTACTAATTTTGAAGGACCACACTCTGACTAGTCACATCCCCGACAGCTCAGCAGGCTCTGAGCAAGGTTCAAATTCAAACCCATGGCAGTGCGAATATCTTAACAATGTTGACTTGCCAGCCAAGGCCTAACAAAAGTTTGCAGAAACTGACTATTCAGCTGTAATTGCGAGTAAGAAACAAAACAAATTAAAACACATCCCTCAGTTAATGATGGAATCACATAATATGAAGAGAAAAGAAGGTGCAATGACACGCATTGCATTCTCACAGGCTCCACTGGGACAGCTGAAGTGATAATCAGTCTCAACATGATATTAAGTTCTTATACAGCCTCTTCACTAGTAAAAATCATGGCTGTTGTCAGCTTGCAACAAAGCAAAATTAGTAACAAGACAAAAGCAGGGCAAAATCCCAAGTAAGAGCTGAGCAAACCTGACAGAGGACAGCAGCTTGTCTTTCCAGCTGCCACTGACCACAAGTGGCACCAGAAAACCTGTGTGAGAGCCACTGGATCACTGAGGACAGAAGGTACAGAGTCAGAGAAGACATCCTGGGAAAAAAGGTTACTTGGTGGAGGATGCACATACCCAGAGGGGATCAGAGAAGCAGCACAAATTGATGCATTTCTCTTGGCAAGCTGTGTGCCAAACTCAATGGATTAAAATACTTTTGCCAGTGTACTGATCATGAGCAAATGCAATTATACTCTTAAGAGCTAAATATCCCCGGTCTTATTTCCCATGGGTACATTGGCAGTCATGGCAAAATGAGTTGTTTATGTTGTAGGTAACTCTTCATTATGTCTGAGACACAAAAGGGTGACAGAAGAGGAAAAGACTCAGGGAGCCAGATGAGTGCACAGGAGCAACAAACTTTGTTGGGTTGGACATGTACATTAATATCCTGGATTTCAGAGTCTCTGGAGGCTTTGAAGTCACTACCAGCAGTTGCCAGTAAATGAGACATTGCCAAGCAATATGAATAAAACAAGAATAATTTGATCAAAGCCAGATAATCAACTACATGTTTATTACATAAGACACTACATAAATAAATAAGCAGAGAGCAGGCGAGCTTGCTGTGCCATGCTAAAGTAACTTAAAACAGAACAACATTCTTGCTGATTTCTTCAACTTAAAAATGCACATTATTTTTCTGATTTCTACACATTCACAGCACCTTAAACATAGCACAGTTGTGCCAGATTGCCTCACTTCAGTATCTTCTTTACAATTTCAGCTGAGACCCAAAAAAGTACAACATACAGCTCCATCAAGTGAGATGATATGGCAAATGGAACCATTTGGATAAAACAGCCAAATGCAAAGGCTGGACAAGATCTCAGAAGAGCTTGGGCACAGCCAGAGACTTGGGCAGCTTGCACTCTCCCCAGACAGGGAAGCCCAGAAATGCCTAGGCTGCGTCTAGGTTGCTTCAACATGATAAGTTTGCCTGTGCTTTTAGTGCTGGTAGGGTGATGCTGCAGCTATGGTGCAACGGAAGGGAAGAACAGACAACAGAAGTCCTCACTACGAACAAATCCATTGATTCCTTCCTATTTCAAAGGGAAAATTCTGCCAAAAGTGCTCGGGAGTCCTCTTTACTTGCTCTATTTGTAGAAAGGTTCAGAGATGATTTAGTTCCCACCAAACCAGGGTTTTTTTGACAGTATCTACCATGCAGTCAGCCCCATGGCAGAGGGGAGAATTGTGCTGAACGTGCAGCCTCATCCCATTCTCATCACAACCCTGTATTCATCACACTGTGTCAGATGCGGAGCACAGCAGCAGGAAATCCCAAGCTCCTGTGCATAGACTGCCCAACTTCCCATCTGTAGCACATGTTCATTAATGTGTCCAACACATGCAATCTAAACATCAGCATTTTCCAAGTCCTGCACTGTCTTGACAAGGCACTAGAAGAGAATTTTTAAGAAAGCAACCCACACTCAGAAATACCTTATAATCAGGCAGTTTTCTTGCTCTTCCAAGTAAGAAACAGCTCTGTTCCTCAGTTCTTATCTCCCTGTACACTTGCCATTTAACTCTCCCTCACGTATTGTAAATTAACTCCAGCTTCCACAGTCAACTCATGGTCAGAGACAGTTCTTCAGGAATCAGCCAGCAAAAAATAGCGAGTCCAGCCTAAAAATGGTGAGTGCACCTTGAAACTCATTGCAAAACCAGCCCAGACCACATACCTACACTGCTGCTTCCTAAGTGAGCATCCATATTTTGTGCAAGCAGCAGTTTCAAAACAGGCTATAATATACCCAGTGGGAGTTTCTCTTGCGTAAAAAATGAAAGACAGTGTTGGTAACGTTCACTGACCAAAGAGAAAACACCAGATTATTCTTGTTGGGTGCACATATATGGGAAATACCTCAGCTCCCGCCTGCCTTCAGGATTTCGAGAATCTGCGCCTCTAAATGCTAGTTGGATGTAGAGGAGGCAGATGCATTCTGAGGAAGATGGGAGTAAGCTCCCACTCCTCTGCTGATGACGATGATGCAGCAGCAGCTTGGCTGCAGCCACTACTCAGGCTGGACATCACCTGATGTCTGCAGCTTGCGTGCCACAGGATTTGTTTGCAGGGAGGTTTGCCGGACCAAAAGCCTCAAAGTTAATCACAAAATTCCCCTCTACAAGAAGAGGTTCTGCACAGCTACAGAGCACAGCTACAGACCAAGGAAAAGCATCTGACAGCAAGCTAAGGACATGCCCTGCAGCTCTGCTAACTAGAACATCCCCATGTCAGCTTGAGTGGCGCTGAGCAAATAGAACCTCCTAGGAGACAAGGAAAACACTTACATTGTTTTACAGTTTACACTCCATATTAGATTTGTTTTTCAGAATGCTGCCTTGATGGAGGCAATGGCTTGGAGCAAATAGCTGTCAAAATTAGCTTGTTTTTGTCTGTCTGATTCATCCCACTTGAAAGCTCTGGACTTCTGCTGGAGAAATGCACACCCAGTGACCCTGACATAACACACTTTCTTGCTTTGCAGATGTTACCTGATGGCACATGGGCCAGCAAATACGGAAAACTACCCTCAGCGAACAGCCTGAGTCCTCAGCCCTGTAAGCAGTGGGGATTGCAGAAAAGCAAGCACTCTTGCTCTTGTGCTGTGCCATGCAGCCCAGTGCAACACACCCTGTGACAATGTCTAGTCCTTTCTGGGCATGATGTTCAGCCCATGATTTGCTTCAACCCCACAATATAAGCAGGCAGGGGCTGCATTTAGGGGCTGGAACATGTCTCCTACCCCATCCATCGCAGCCCTGGAGCAGCCGATTCTCCACATCATCTGCAAAAATGCCCAAAGATTTATACTTCAAAGCATACCACTCTCTCAATATACTCATTAACAGTAATAACATTGGGAACAACTGATTTTGATAGCCAAGTATTAAAATTACTGATTGAAGTGGGTTTTTTTCGAAAACTGCTAAAGATTTCCCCCTCATGCACCAGAACATGGTACCTGCGTGGAAGTGACTAACCCACATCGCAGTCAGAGACACCTGTATGTGATCCTTTCAAAACTTGGTCTCCGTCACCAGCAACCCAGCCCACTAGCAAATAAATCCACAGGATGCATGGGACAACGCAGACAACAATCTCCTCCTCATAGTAACATTAACAAGGATGTATAATATAAAATAATTCCTTTTGTTCTCACAGACTTTATACCCTGCCAACACTTGCAGATGCAAACATGGTTATTGCCTCTCCTTTACTGCTGCAATTAATTTATCTGCTTGTTTCTTCTGATTTAATTTTAAATAAAACTTTCTATTACCAGTCACTTTCATTCATCTTTTTGATTTCCTTTCTGTTTTTAATTATCTGTCCTACACTGAAGAGCCCAGAAGTGCTAATTGTGTTCCAGATGAGGTCACCAGGCACACAAAAGACTGAGACTGAACTGAGAATGTCTGTAAACTGAGAACATTTTCATTCATAACATAGAATCACCAAATGGACTGGGTTGGAAGGGACCCTAAAACCCATCTCATTCCACTCCCATGCCATGGGCATGGACTCCTTTCACTATCCCAGGGTGCTCCAAGCCCCGTCCAACCTGGCCTTGGACACTCCAGGGATGGGGCAGCCACAGCTCTCTGTGCAACCTGTGCCAGGGCCTCCCCACCTTCACAGCCAAGAATTTCTTCCTAATATCTAATCTAAATCTCCTTTTAGTTTTAAACCACTGTCCCTTGTCCTGTCACTACATGTTCTTGTAGAAAGTCTCTTCATTGATTCAGTTACACTTAATTATAAAGACTAAAAGTAAATGTAAGATTGACTTCACACCAAAACCTAAAACCTTTGCTATACTTTCCATCAGAAATCTTCACTTGGACAGGGTGGCGCAAGAAACCTTGACACCCCCCTGAGGAAATAATAAAGATTGAGAAAAAAAATAAAGATCCTGCCCAGACAGAGCAACGATCCAGCTCCGCTGTTTCTATTTCTCTAACTCTTCAGTACTTCTCCCAATACAAAGACTGTTGTGAGAGGGAGGTGACTAGATCAGGAAGTTTTTCCAGGACACCCAGGTTCACAGTCTGAGGCACTTCTGAGGCACCGCGTTCTCTGCTGCTCATCCTAGAACCATCACAATCAACGGAGAAACGCGCCTGGACTCCAGCCCAGGGCGGAGATCCCAAAACCTCCCTGGGCTTACAAGTGTTTAAAAACCAAAATCCCGCGTGTGGAGGATGCTCCGGACGCCCGCCTCTCCCAGCCCCATTGCGCAGGATGGCCAGCACGGAACCCTCGGCGGCTCCCCCGCCCTGGTCCCCCCGCACTCACCGTCAGGCTGCTCTCCTTGCTCTGTCGTCGCGGTGCCGCCGGGGACCCCGGGCTCTGCGGAGAGAACCGGAGCGCATCATCCCGGCCGCTCTCGGAGCCCAGCATGGCTGCGCGGGGCGGGGAGAGGCGGGTCCCATGGCTCGGCTCAGCTCGGCTCGGCTCGACTCCGGAGGGGGAGCTGGAGGAGGCCCCGGCTCGGTGCTCCGCCTCCCGCCTCCGCCGCTCCGGGCTGCGAGCATCGAGCACGGAGCTGGGGTCTGCTGTGCCGTGGGGACGACAGCATCCACTGCTGGGGACAGGGATGGGAAGGAAGAGTGTCCTGCAATGCCATGGAATGGTGGCGTCACACAGCCCTGAGGACAGGGACAGGGGTCCTGGTGTCCCATGGGGTGGCACTTCGCCTTCCTGGGTACGAGAACAGGGACAGGAATGGTGACATGTCCTGTCATGCTGTGGGATGCTGACATCCACTGCTGGGAAGAGGGATGGTGGCAGTGTCCTGCCACCAGGCAGTTCCTACCTGTGGAATGGTGGCATCATGTCCCCCTTGGGACAGGGACACAAATGTGTCCCACAGTTCCCCCAGGCTGGCAGTGCCCTCTGTCCCTGTTGCAGGATCACTGGTGGGGCTCAGATGCTGCGACAGCTGATCTGCAGCATGTGAATCGCTCCTGGTACCATCACTGGGCTGTGCCAGGGACTCCCACGCCATATCCCACTGTCTGGGTGGACCGAGTGCTCATCCCAGGACTTGACACTCAGCAGCAGCATTGTGCCCAGTGCCACAACACGTGCCACGCACAGCAACATGGCTGTTCTGCTGTTCCCTTGGTGGCAGTTGTGGCAACCTGAACGGGCAGCATCTAGCTGCTCTCTAGGAAGCCATAAACAAGGTCTGGCCCTGTGCCCAGCACAGCACAGCTCCATGTTGTTCCCAGTTGTGGCTTCCCCCCCCCCCCCCCCCCGCCCGGGCCTGTTTCCAGGAAATGGGGCTGAGCTTGCTGGAGGGATCTTGCCAGTGTCTGTTTGAATGGTGGCTGCTACGCAGGTCTAAGAAAGCACCCTGGTGAATGCCTAGGAGCAGCTCCACAGTGGGAGACAGCCTGTGCCAGGAACAGACAAGGAGGCAGTCAAAGCAAAGCAACTTAGGATGGCCCAAGACATACAAGGAGGAGAGAGACAGGCCAAAAAGACTTTGAGGGTGTGCAGAACAGCTTCTTGCAACCACGAATTTATGGTCAGATGTTTTCCTTACTAAGGACTCTTCTGCAAAAGCTGCCAGAGCTCCCAGGAAAAGCAGCTTCCCAAGCGGGTGTAGACACAAGCTGTTCTGAGAATTAATGGCACCGGCACCCAGTTAGAGATTCAGAACTAGTTCAAAGCAGGTTCAAAGCAGGGATGAAGCCAGGACTTCAATTGGGAATAACCTATAATAAAGGAGCAATGGAAAGACAGTATCATGGAGGTGATGAAGGGAATGAGAAAAGTCATGAAAATGATTTTTAACAGGCTGATGGTTGAGTCAACTGAGCAAAGCAGTACATAGCACCAAAAGGCTGGGAGAGCCTGGATAAGAGAAGGCTCCAGGAAGACTTTAGTGTGAGCTTTCAGTATCTGAACTCAGCCTACAAACAGTTGGAGAGAGACCTTGGACAAGGGCCTGGAGTGGTAGGAAAAGGGGTAATGGCTTAACACTGACAGAGGGTAGGGTTAGATTAGATAGGAGGAAGAAATTGTTCCCTGTGAGGGTGGTGACGTACTGGCACAGGTTGCCCAGAGAAGCTGTGGCTGCCCATCCCTGGAAGTGCCGAAAGCCAGGCTGGATGGGGCTTGGAGCAACCTGGGACAGTGGAAGGTGTCCCTGCCCATGGCAGGGGGTGGAACTGGATGAGATTTAGTCTCTTCCAGCTGAAACCATTCTGTGACTATGACTCCTCTGGTATTTCAGATGTGAATTTGACTAAAAAGGTGTCTATGAATTTGAGTAAGACTCAGCACTGTAAAAACAGAAGGTGGCAAATGTTTCTACAAAGCAAGTCCTGGAGAAGTCAGTTGATATGACCATGTCCCAAACCAACTACAAAAACATGGGAGTCAGATACCTTGAGAAAGTAGGGTTTTTTTGGCACAAGGATTCACAACGGTTTTTTTGAAGGAAGTCACAGCCTACAAGTTTATTTGGGTTCTCTGAGGGAGTCACAGCAGATGTGTGGACAGGGGTGTCTGGTAATGGACTACATAAGATTCAAAAATGCTTTTGACCTAGTTTAGGTGCTCACTCCGTCTCCAGCCCAGGCAAACTGCTCAGAGAAGCAACAGCATGAGCAGTTAGTGCAAAATGTTTGATGTGGAAGGAATAGTGAATTGAAAGTGCTGGACTGTATCATGAGAAATGCCATGAATCTAAACCAGAAATACTGATCTAGGTGAAACAGACCATCTGAAGGAAAGGCTGAAGGCAACTACTTAGGAGGTAGCATGCGAGAAAGAGGGTTAAGGAGAGACGGTTGTCAGACAAAACAAAATTTAGATCAAGAAACAGAGAATGTCAGTGAGACACTAAGAGCACAGACAAGCCAAGTCCACATGGCAGAAGCACATCAAACATGCATTTCCCCAGGGGTATTTAATGAGTTGCACTGCAAAAGAACTTACCGCTTTCATACAGAAATGAAACAGAAAACTCAGGTCTGGGACCATTGGGGGAAACGCCAGTGGGTGGGGACACACAACCCAGCTGGAGTACAATCCACCAGCTGTGGCAGTCACATGGTCATATGATGATGTTTTGGCAGGGAGCAAAGAGTTTCATGGGAGGAGCTGGAAGAGGGCCCTGTGCTGCATCTGCAGACCTGTGTGGAAGACTCTCCCAGGGATATGACATGTTGCAAGAAAAAGTGCAGAGACATTTATTGGAAATTTGGACAAACAGGCAGGGGGTCAGCACGTGGTAGGTTAACTCTGGGTGATGTGCCGGGTGAGGCACTGAGGAGGAGCTGTGAAAGGACAGGCTGGAGTGGATGAAGTAATTGACAAAAAAGCTTCGGACAAATACTTTGTGAATACTGTCTTTGGGAGGGAAAGCTGGAGCTGCGGGAAAATACAATGAGATACAGACATGGGCGGATGTACTAGTGTAGAGAGTGCTGGACACAGGCCCAGGCTTCAGGCTGGGGTGGCAGGAAAATTCATAGGGTTGTTTTTAAGAGTGACTGAAGTGGCCTGGTGGATTTTTTAAAAACGAGTGACAGGAAAAAAACCGCAGATGATCTTGACATTTTTTACTGTTTTATCAGCTGGACAAAAAGACCAACTATTCTACATGCAACAAATCTGTCTGATAGGACAGTTTCTAAAAGAAAATGACCTCTTGACCTCCTGCTCTGGGTGGAGTCCTAAGCTACTTAAGTAGAGACCCATTTATTCTTGGATACTGCTGTTTGGCTTTTTCCCAAAAACTTACCTGGGGCTCCCCACTGGCTTTTCGGAGGCTCATATGACCTGAGTTGAGCTGGTGTACTGGGGACCCAGAGATGTAGTAGCCATTCACTACAAGAACAGATGGAGAGTTAGCAGGCTTGGTGCTGGCAGCAAATGAAAAATTGCACATTTTAAAAACTAATACCATAACTGAATATGCAGCTATAGATCGATCACAGTGTTTTAAGATTTGGTTTTATTTGTCACTGCCCTACTCTGATTTGACTGGTAACAAATTAAACATTTTCGTGAGTGGAGTTCATTTTGCCCGAGACCATAACTGGTGAGTGATCTTTCCCTGCCCTTATCCTGACCCATGAGCCTTTTGTTGTAGTTTTCTCCCCAATTAACCCAGGGAGGAGAGTGACACACTGGCTTGCCAGCACCTGGCACCCATAAAAAGTACTGGCCTAATGGAGTTGGGTTTTCCTGTCAAGAAGGCAAGCCTTGTCAAACGTTTATGGTTCATGTATGGAGCTGTAAGTTGCCTTTTTTTAAAATATACTGAGCAAAGAATAATGCTCAAATTAGTGTTAAAACAAGATACTCAACTGCATTATAAATCCTTTGGTCACAATGAAATGCACCATCTTCATGCAGACTACCCACTCAGCTCTTCTGATAAAGAGGGATATCAGTTTGAAAATTTATATGGAAAGCATCCTCTAGCCTGCATTATTTACCGTCAGCTGGCAGCAATGGCCTTTACATTTAACACTTTTTATTCTAGAGTACGTTTTGCTTTACTTTGTCATTGTGCAGTACACAGAGCTTTTCAATACAGTTATGCATCTGATTCTGTTACTTGCTTCCCTGCAACCTCAGGTCAGGACAGAGGTGATATGGTCACCCCTGTAGCCACCACATACTGAAACACTTTGCTGTGCATATGCTCTGCGTGGAAGAGCATCAGCCAGCCCACATGCATCTGCAGCTCTTTAACTTCCCTGCCCTGTCAGAAAGCAGAACTGAGAAAAGGGCTTGATGGGCCACTCTTTGCCTCCGTGCTCCCAGAAGGAGCCACCCCAGCTCTTGAGCAGACCCTTCAGACAACCAGACAGAAGATGGACTGGCAGGGAAACAACAGTCAAGAAGACATGTCAGAAGGGAAAGCCCCACTGTGTTTGCTCTGCTACACTCTTACAACTGAGTAGCCTGGAACAGAGAAGGGTCTCGGGAGACCTTAGAGCCCCTCCCAGTGCCTAAAGGGGGGCTACAGGAGAGATGGAAAGGGACTTTTGGCAAATGTCTAGAGTGATAGGACAAGGGGGGATGGCTTTAAGCTCCAGGAGGGTAGATTTAGATCAGAGATCAGGAGAAAATCTGTGAGGGTGGTGAGGCCCTGACACAGGTTGACCAGAGAAGCTGTGGTTGCCCCATCCCTGGAAGTGTCCAAGGCCAGGTTGGATGGGGTTTGGAGAAACCTGGAATAGTGGGAGGTGTCCCTGCCCATGGCAGGGGGGTAGAACAAGATGATCCTTAACCCAAGATGATCTTCCAACACAAACCAGTCTGCAATTCTAAATGTACATTAAGTCTACATCCCACTATATCACAGCACTTTCTTTTGCTTTGCTGAATGGTAGAGAAGCAGATTCACCCAGTGCAGCAGTCAGGCACAGCATCAAACAGTACCTGCAGAACTCTTCTGTGACACAGGGCTCTTTGGAGTCCCAGGCACGCTGCTTGGCCGCTCCCAGGTTGTTTCTGTTGAAGGAATCATCAGTGTAAGGTGATGGAGGCCTTTGCACACATACTAGAGTTATGACTATTACACATATACCAATGGGTCTGACCCTCACTGTCCTCTGAACCAGGTTCTCACCCTGTGAGAAACATGCCTGCACCTCCCTGCACTTCCTCTCTCCTGTCACCTCCTCCTGCCGTAGCTGCCAGCTGGGATGGGTGGAGACAGAGCAGACTGGAAACTGCATCATTGGTTCTTCCAGATCACTGCCTGGGAACACTTACCTGGCCTGCACTGACCACCTTTCCAGGTGAAGTTAAGTCCAGCCCAGAGTGGGCCCTACCTGCAGCCCACTGTAGGCACCATGATGAGCCAGCCATGGTCCTCATCCTGGGGACAGGCACCAGGCAGTGGCAGTGCATCACTCTGCCCCTGCTCTCTGCATGAAAGGCAGCTGTGACTCACAGATGTGGTTTCAGTGACATATACACAATCCATACCACCTTTTTTGCCCAAAAAACTATTTTCCTGGAAAATTTCCTTTTTTCCACCCACGTCACTTAGTGGCTGGAATATGTAAATGTCTGTCACACCAGCTGTGACTCCAAAGACTACTGCTGCTTTCCCCCCTCAGTTGCTTCTGTAGTTTAACCATTTTGTTCATTTTCTCAGTAAATGGAATTGTTTTTGACCACTTGCTGAAGACAGAAGATTTAAGTGCAAAACTTCTTAAAAGTTGTGGACAGAAGACAGGGGACTGAGAGCAGAAACTTCTTCAGAAGTCCAGCTAGGAAGTCCAAGACACCATTCCTTTTGAATGAACATAGCACTTCCAAATAAACTAAACAATACTGATTGCCAGATGATACCAAGTAAGAAACTAAGCAAGTTACTGTAATCAAGTCCAAGGACTATTTGGCCACTTTATTTGAAACTGCTCTTTCCTAAATCCCAAACAACAACCATCTAATTCTGCCAAAGCCTGAAATCCTGCATCTCTGTCAGTATTCCAGATAACCACGGTCAAGTTGTGATAGAGCAGGAAAGGCTGAGAGAACCCTTGCTGATTGAGAGTTTAGGATTGGCAGTTAGCATCTCCCTCAGGGCACATAAGGCCTCCTATCCTGGGTCAGTGCTTATTTGGTCATCAAATAGGATTTTAACATGCTTCAAGAACCACAAAAGGCCTATCTTTATATATACATTAATGTACATATGTGTATATATGCGTATATATGCATATATATGTGCATGTGTGTGTATGTATATATATAGAGAGATGTCCTCAAGGGTTGTGTTAGGTTCCTCACTTCAGGAAAGGACTCAAGATTACAGATCTCAAATGGAAGCAGGTGCCATCCCCCACACCTGTGATGTCCCTGAGATACACGCCCTGCCTCCCCCTACCCTTCCCCTTTCACCCCCTCTCCAAGCCACAGCACGCTTTTGATTGCAAAGAAAAATACTTTCATCTTTTTTCCCTTGCAAGTGCAAAACCTGATGAACTAGAAGCTTTGCTGGATCATGGGGGAATATTTAAATTTTGGTCTGTTTTTGTGAATTGGGTAGTAAGTAAATAAATTCCACGCTAGGTCAATAAGGAATGAAAAGTGTTTTAACTAAACAGAAGCAAAGTCAAATGCTAAGAGTTGTCTGATTCAGCTTGTCTTGGCTTACAATCCACAAGTGTGTGGTTAAAAAAAAGATGAATTCTAATTTACATTTATCGTAATGCAAAGGTAAATAAGAAGACAGTACCCTGTGTCTTGTAGATTTCTTTTTCTAATGTAAATTATTGATTAATTAATAACGTGAGTTGAGATCTGTGGGGTGGATGTGATGCCCACTGATGCTGTGCCTCAGTGCAATCAGTGAAGTAATGGGTTTTGTCAGTACTGACTTTGACATTAGCAGTAAAGCAAGTTACCTTCATATTTGGCTTGGGGGGGTTTTATGCAAGCATATCTGTCTCCGATATTTTTCCAATTTTGAGACAATACAGAGGAATGTACCTAAAACCCTACCAAATATATATGAAATGTAATTAATTGGTTAAAAGACAGAGGCATAGCTCAGTTGGTCAGAGCATGGTGCTAGTAACATTAAGGTTGTGGGTTTGATCCTCATATGGGCCACTCACTTAAGAGTTGAGCTCGATGATCCTTGTGGGCCCCTTCCAACTCAGAATATTCTGTTATTCTGTGAAAATTACCAGCTGCTTCTTCTAACTGCTTTGCCTGCTGGCTGCTGTGGAGCTGCTAGGCAGTGCCTCATTCTTCCCTTCTGCCACACAGTAAACCCAGATACGTAACTTGAGGGGAGAAAATTCACACATGAAAAAGCAGTACCCAGTGGTTAGCAGATTTGTGAATCCAATACAAAACATTCAGCATCTTGACAAATTTTCCAAAATAAAATGATTCTGGAGTTAAGCACATTGAAAAATAAAAAAAAACCCCAATGCTATAAAATGCATAAAATACAAACCCCCAACTTTTATTGGGTAGGAAATGAAATGGACAAGAGTGTTTTATTTTGAGCACTAGGAGAAAAAAATGTTCACTTCTGTGCAGGGATTATTCTGGCAGCTCAGGTAGAGATAGGAACTAATCTGCATCAGGACTGCACTGCTGGAATGCCATCTGCTGGAATCAACTACATTTACCAAGGTAAAAAACTGTAACATTACACATTTCTCTGCAGCTTAGTCATGATTAGAAGTGAGAGTGGGGATTAGAGGTGGGGGGGGGGTGACTTTTTTTACAGAGACACAGAAAAGGCTTGTTGAGAGATAATGCACTGCCTGATACAGCTAAGACAGAGTCTTTGAGTACTGCATGGGGCCTTTGATCCTGGTGCTTGGAAAATCAGAAGACTACTTGTAATTATGTGGTAAAATAATGATCATGGCTATTAGGAATAGCCATACTGGTTTAGATTTTATATCACACCCAATTTTTCCAAGAGGATGTTCAAGCCAAGGTAAAGCCTTGCACTCTGAGTGCAATTTAGCACTGGCAGACCAACACCAACAAGTTCTGTCCTCCCGTATCAGCCACACGTTAATTAGACCATTTAGCCCGTGAGGGGAAGGAACAACCAGTAATTTCTTTGTGAGAGATGACCCATTAATTTTACTAGCCTGGCAAGTTCCTGGAGCTCCTGCCCAGCACAACTCACTGTGTTCCTGAAAGCCAGGTGTCAGCCCAGGGCTTAGCAAAGGCAGATGCACCACAGGGGCTCTCTCTGTGAGGGAAACCAGTGCTGCAGTGCTGAACAGCAGTAAGGAAGTTCACCACCTGCAGACAGTGGTCGACTGTGAAGGAGGATTGCGAACAAAAAAAAGTACTGCAGCCCTGGGAGATATCCAAGGCCAGGGCTAGGAGCCATCTGGTCTAATAGAAGGTGTCCCCTGCAGGGAGCTGGTATGAAGTCCCTTCCAATCGAAAGCATTCCATGGTTCTGTGGAATTTAGTTAGTGAACAGCAAGGCAGGAGAAAACCACTTGTACAAAGTGAAATGACGTAGTAAAAGCAAAAATAGTTACAAGATCCATGCTTTAACGGCCAACAGAACCAGAGAGGGGTTTCACAGAAGTGATGAAACATTTCCTACCAAAGGAAACTGGAAACCCATGGTGTTTGGAGGGAGAAAGTTCACTTTACATCTGTTTGGCAGAATGAGAAATGACATGATGTGCCAGGCCTTCAGAGAGGCACACACTCTGGGATGTCATGTTAGTCAAGAAACAGCTTCTGAGGTGGTCCTGAGGCAGACGATTTTTGTCATCACAGTGCAGCAGCTGAAGAATGAATTGCTGGTCCCTCTTTTATGAATCAAATATCACTCTGAAATAAAGGTATTTGCATTCCCCTACCCTCTTAACTTCGCTTCAGCTTCTGTTTTTAGCCTGCGTTAGGCAACAGAAGGAGTGGGTGAATGAGAGTACAATGAAAATATTTTCTTTCTGTTCCAGAGTATGTGTACCACAAGGAGATTTTGTTTCATTGGAATGAGGAGGTCTCACCTCTGCATCAGTTTACAGAACTGACTCAGAACAGACCTGACCTCCTACAGACCAACAGCTGTGGACTCTCCTGGTTCAACAAGGCAGCTCCTTCATCTTTGAGCTCCCACATTTTGGTCCATTGAGCCCTGCAGTACTGAACCCCATATGGGTCACCTGTATCAGTATGAGTTCAAAAGGCCAAACAACAGCCCATGCATGAGCCTCTGAACTCAACACAGTTGTCTGCACAGTGCCCTCACACTCCTCCATGGGCCTCCCAGGACGGTGGCCTTTACCTCCATCCTTATACTTAATGAAAAGAAAGAAGGAAAGCGGACAAAAGTAACTGATGCAAATCTCTCTGCACCTGAATCAAAATGAGAGTCAAGCATACAAGTGCTGAAAGCAGAATACCAGGTAGTGCATGAACTAGGAGGAGTGCATTCAGCAAGAGCTAAGGTGTCAGAACTGAAATCGACTTCCATCCCACAGGCAGTTCAATAAAAGACAGACTGAGGCTGCCATACAGCTTTTGACCTCAATCCGGAAAGACACACCATGGAGACAGGGACCATCCAACAGTTCTGGAATTGTTCTGTCCATGTGTTGAACATAGAGGTGCTTGTCGCCACCTCCACAGCATGGGAAAAGCTGCTGACAAGAGCTCTCACTTGATCTTTCAAAATGATTACTGGGATATCTACCATGCCCCTCCTTTTGCAAACAGCATGTGACAAAAGGGAGCCCTTCAGTGCAGGCTTAGCAGTGATAATAATGCTATTTCCAGCTCTTTCTGAGACACAAGTTGTTTCTCTAGGTTTTTGGCCACTTTACCAAGGCAGGTTCCTATACCACCCTTTAGCTAGGGCATTCTGTGTCAGAGGGAGACTGTCACTAAAAACTATATAAGAAAAAACATGTAATAAAAATGCTTGACATCTCTTTGGTGTCTCTATAGATGACTTACTCTTTGAGCTGCAGTTCATAAGTTTAGTTGGAGTAGGAGTTGACTGTAGCTGGTAAGGCATGAAAAAACCCCTCAACCTACAGACCAAATCCTTCCAAGCTCCCTAACTGATTCAGAGAGATGGAAAAAATATTAGGCAGAGAGTACGTTGTTTTGTGTAGATTTGTTTCATCCACTGATCTCTCATAGCAAGTACTTCAAAAGAGGCAGGAATTGTCTGGAAGTGGTGAACTTCCTTGCTACTCGGCGCTGCAGCACTGGTTTTCCTCACAAGAGAGGGCCCCTGTAGTACATCTGCCTTTGCTAAGCCCTGGGCTGACACCTGGCTTTCAGGAACACAGTGAGGTGTGCTGGGGAGGAGCTCCAGGAACATGCCAGTCTAGCCAAATTACTGTGTCATCTCTCTCAAAGAAATGGCTTTCAGCTCACTTTGAGGTTGCTTTCTAACCAAGCAAAGATAAAAGAAGTCTTATTTATTCTCTGAAAACATAAAGCTCAACATTTGGTAGAAAAAGGTTGGAATTAGTTACAAAATGACCAAGCATTATTAATAGCCTTACTGCCACCCTTAGCTAGAACCATTCCAGGCTGTGCTTGGGCTGCCAGAATGGATGCATTTCCATTCCGGAGGACTGACTACTCACAGCATTCACCCAGTTGCCTTCCCCACTCACAACGGCACCAGTGAAAATACAAATATCACCACGTGATCACAGGCAGAACATTCTCCCACTTAGTCTGCTGTCTTCCTCCACTTACAATCCTCCACTTACAATCCAGTGAAATGCAGGATTATGAAAATTGCTTTCATATTCTTGAGGTCTAGCTTATGATGGTCCAGTAGGAAGATTTCCTTTCCTGGTTCTTCTCAATTTAATCCTTTATATGTGATTACAATGCTTAAAGATGTGTCTTAGCAAAGAATAGTTGAGCTTGCAACATCCTAATGTGCCAGTGCTCTCAGCTTTGGCATTGCATAGAAGCTATGAGACAAAAATGTCATGAATGGAATATTTT
Source organism: Climacteris rufus (assembly GCA_013398175.1). Taxonomy (NCBI): domain Eukaryota; kingdom Metazoa; phylum Chordata; class Aves; order Passeriformes; family Climacteridae; genus Climacteris; species Climacteris rufus. The sequence continues at coordinate 68,231 of VZRZ01004548.1, forward strand.
GGGATGGAGAACCTCAAAACATGCAGAAGTCCGTTTGAGTTTCTATGGGTATTCTCTGACCCACTGAATGTCCTAATGGCAGCAGTGTCACATACAAGCTGACCACAACCACTGTTACCATCTCTTAGCTGCCCAAGCTGTGCCAGGCACTGCTCTTAACAACAGCCATGGACAAGGCAGGAGGATGAAGATTGGTGGAGTTTCCAGCTATGGATTCCAGTGGGCCTTAGACATGTCAGTGCTTAACCACTTAGAATGGGATATTTTAGCAGATACTATTTTGATACCCTGGAAATATTACTTGCAATACAAAAATAGCACCATGCTTCATGGAAAGAACTTCCCTGGAAGTGTTTAAGGCCAGGGTGGATGTGGCCCTGATCAGCCTGGTGTAGTGGGTAGCAGCCATGATCATGGCAGGGGGAAAGACAAGCTTTAAGATCCCTTCAAACACAAACTGTTCTGTGATTCTATGATGATGCTAACCCAGCTGCTCACCAGCCACAGATGTTAGGAACTTCAGTAAAGAAAGGTGAAGGGTAAATCAAGACAAGCAAGAAAGTCTGCCAAGAAGCACAGAAACAGAAAAGCTGACTGGTGGTACCAGGAGGATACCAAGTAATACATATTTTTTCCGGCAGATCAAGAAAATAACCACAAATTTCAGGACTGCCCAGAAGTTACTGTTGCAGGTGGCATTTTACTAATGATGTTCGTGATGATAAAAATATATGGACCCTAATTAGGATCAAGATAACATGAAAGCAGAATTCCTGCTTTCCAGAAGATAAAATGCTGTTAAATAAATGGGAAGACCTTACATCGAAGACAAGAAAAGGCTGGAAACAAGAACACAGCATGTAAAGTTGACCTCAGCTGTGAAAAAAAGGTGGCAGCAAGCCACACAAACCCTAGTGTCATAAGTCATCTTTAATGTGATGGACAAGGTAGCTGGAGTGCTGTTGTTTGACTAATGCAAGAAGTATTGCAGCTGCAGCCCATCAGAGAATTTCTTCAGCATAATGACATATTTTCCAGCTGAATCTACCACCCACACACAATTGTAAACTGCTCCAACTGACACTGAGCAACTCGTTAACCACATAGCTGTGCATTCTGGGCACTCTTTCTTGTGTTTCAATGTGACAAGTGGGGATGTCTCTAGATATTGCACAAGACAGATGCCAGGCATCTGCCTGTAATGTAACTGGTACAGACTCAACCTTCCTGTAGTAAGGCCATGCTGAGAAAACCTTAGGTATATTGAAATAGTCTTGGGCTTCATTGTGCAGATCATAAACAGGTCAGAGGCCTTTATAATGGTTTCAGGATTGAACCTGTTTCAAAGGATGATAAATGTGGAGTTTTATCTGGTGGGACCATCAAGCGGAGATTAGACAGGAATTGGCTGTTTGTCATCTGGCTCATTTACCTCTGCCTAATTGTTCCAGAGTCACCCCAATGCTTTCATTACTGATTTTCCTAACATCTTTTTTTCCACATAAGAACACTGTCTCATATATTCTATTTCCTTTTAGTTAAAAACCAATTTCTTGTGCTTTTCCCTGTAAAGACAATGAAAATTAAACCACACAACAACACATGGTGGAAATACTATTATGGACAGGTAAGATAAAAAAAATCACAGAATAGTCTGGAAGGGACCCAAAAAGATCATGGAGTCAAATTCTTAAGTGAATGGCCCATACCGGGATCGAACCCACAGCCTTGGCATTAATAGCACCATCTCTGACCCACTTAGCTGATCTCAGGGTCAAGATATGTAACAGGCAGATAATCCCACTGTGGAAGGACAGCGACCACCGGAAACAATGGTGACAATAGTAATGCCTCACAAGAAGGGAGGCATCTGTTGTATTTTGAAGGCTCAGAAGAATCCAGATGTTACTGGCCCCTAAAATCCCATTTCCCCTCCCCAGGAATGGTAGTGGATACTTGAGTTCCCAGTTCTGATTAGTTCAAGCACAAAGAGCAAAAAAACTATTTAATCCAAAAAAAGGCTTCTGTACTCTGTGAGGAAGAACACAAATGGTGAGGTAGAGAAGATGCACCACCAGGCATGGTCAGAAAGGTAAGTTGTTCCACAGACAGGTCACCCTACACCTCTTGTCTTTAGGAGGAGGGAGCAGAACCACACACAGTGTTCATCTGGGGAGCAGCACAGAGCTCCACCACACCAAAACTTGTACAGCTTTTGCTTGCTGACCCTCTTCAAAGGCTGTGTCCCCCCCCTGCTCCCAGCCATGCAGCCCACCCGCTGCTGCTGCCTGGCACATTCCTGGCTGATCCTGCCTTTCCCTGGACACCTTGAGGGCAGAATGGTCCAGGGAGGAGCAGGATCTGTCCCAAAACACAGTGGGAAAATTCAGCACAGCTGTAAATGAAAAGAAGCACACTAAATGTTCCTCTGATCTCATGTTAAGATTCTTTGACTTAGACAACCAGAAAAAGCAAACCAGCAGATGAGTGATAAGAGCCTGGTTAGATGTGATGAATGTAAAAACTGGGGAAAAACAGTGATACCACATAAAGAACAACTCCCATTGAGTCCCAAGCATTTGTCATTTTCTACATTGATAAATATTTTTCAGGTAGCTTAGGCTTTACAGACTGAAAAAACAGGCCTGACAGGGATTTCAGGAAGTCATACTATCCCTGCTGTGCCCCAGAGTAAGGCCAATGTGAATTTTCATGGTTTTGCATAACCTGCTCCAGCGATACAGACTCCCAGGCAACTCCCTACTCCTACACTTCACTTCCAAGAGAGCTTGGAAGGGTTACTTGTCCTGGTTGCAACTGAAATGTGTTACTGTAGATTTTAGTGATGATAGGCATTGCAAACAGTTTTCTCCCTAATGGCATTTTATGTACTTTAAGCCTACTTTCATGACCCTGTCCACATCTTTGCTTTATAAGGGCAGACACCCCCAATCTCTCAGCATTTGCCCACAGACTATGTTTTCCACTTCTTCCATCATTTTTGCTACTCTCTTCTGAGCTTTATCCAACTGACTCACATCTTTCCTGAAGTGTAGAGTCCAAACAAGATAAAATATTCCAGCTGAGACTTTATAATTTCCTTGTAAAGTTGGAGGCTTACTTCATGCCTCACAGACAACACTCCTATTTATACAATGGAAAATGCTGGCTGGTTTGTACTAGCACAACACTGCTGGCTCACACTCAGCTTTAGATCCTCCAGAGCCTGTAAACAGTTCCATTGCCTGTCTTTGTCACTTAATTATTTCTGATGAAATCTCTGACCTTAAATGCATCTTTACTGAACAGCATCCTCCTATTCAAGGGTGATTGTGAATTCTGAACCTGTTCTGTACAGGAAAGAACACCATGTTCTCTCCCAGCTCCTGTTAAAAGTTATCATTTGAATAAATGCTCTCAATGTCAACATGCCATTCATCACTGGAAATACTGACTAGAATAAATTCTCGGGCAGACCACTGCAGGACTCCCTTCAGTACAAAGTCCCCTTTGACAAGGGACCATTGATGACCATGCTCTGAGAATGAGCTGCCAAATAGCTTTGCAGCAGTTTATTGTAATTTAACTATGGTCCCCTCTTTGTTTTCCCTTTAGCCAGCTTTCAAACTGCCTTTGCTGCTTTTAAGACCCATTTTCCTATCAATGAATGGTCTTTCCTTCACACAGGTTCCTTACTCACAGACCCTGCCTGGACGCTGGATATATGTTTATCCACAGTCATACCACATAAGAAGGCCCATACCTCCTCTCACCAGTGCTTTTCCATGATGGAAGTGCAAAAACTGCCACAGATCTGCCAAGAAAGCCTGCTCTTAGCAGCCTTAGAAAGGCAGTGGGTGCCAGTAAGGCCGCAGAACGGGGCAGAAGGATGCTCTGCACCAAACCCAGGCTTCAGCCACAGCCCTGAAGTGGATGAATCCCTTCACTCTGCCCCAGGATATGTCTCCCACTGACTGACAAGGCAACTGGTTGGGAATCCAGGACAGCTGGAATGCTGCAAGTGAAGGACATGCCACTGAGGATGTCCAAATACAACTATTATTACATGAACAGGCAGTGAACCCCATGCCTGGAGCTTCCACAGTATGCTCACCGTACTGCTGTGTGACTCTCTTCCACCTCATGCATGCAAGACCTATGATGGGAGTGGCAACCAAAGGGAGGATGCATGAAAGCAATATCCAAAGGACATGTACAAAAAGAAAGCAAGAGTATGGATCAGTGTGCTTCAGGCTCCAAGAGACCTTGCAGAGAGCTGTTCTATCTAAAATGCAGTGCTACATATGCTGTCTAACACCATCTCTGAAGGAAAGGCCAGAGTGAAGCACTCCAGCAATTTACTGTGTTTAGTGGCAGGCCAAGATTGCATCCCTCTGGACTCTGGAAGAGTGGCATCAGAGACAGCCTGCAGGAGGATGCTATTGTTGGGGACTCATCAGCTGCATCCCTGGATGGAAGCAGCTGGACAGGATCCTCCAGGTGCACACAGCACACGGGGCAAGGCAGAGCTCAAAGAAACTGCTGGGAGGGTTCCAGCTCAGGAGAGCTGAGGGTACTGCTGGATGCTCTTTGCCATGGAGAGGAGTCTGCCCTTCCTGCCTGCCTGCCTTCCTTCCTGNTCCTGCCTTCCTGCCTGCCTACCTTCCTGCCTGCCTGCCTTCCTTCCTGCCTGCCTTCCTTCCTGCCTTCCTGCCTGCCTACCTTCCTGCCTGCCTGCCTTCCTTCCTGCCTGCCTTCCTTCCTGCCTTCCTGCCTGCCTACCTTCCTGCCTGCCTGCCTTCCTTCCTGCCTGCCTTCCTTCCTGCCTGCCTGCCTTCCTTCCTGCCTGCCTTCCTTCCTGCCTTCCTGCTTGCCTGCCTTCCTTCCTGCCTACCTGCTTGCCTACCTGCCTTGCCTGCCTGCCTGTATTCTCAACCCTCACAATCCTCAGCATTCCTGGTCCCTGGGAGATCTGAGAAGCGGTTGTGACCTTACACAGAAAGAGTTTCTCATCAACTGCTGTTGGTGGGTAACAATGAGCAGAAGACCTTTACGTAGATCACTGAAGGCTGAAGTGATCTCTGAAGGCCACTGAAGGCCAGCCCCTTCCTGAAGGCTTCCACTGACCTCTGAGTTCCCATGTATGTGCCTTAAATAGTGATACCTCTCTCAAATGCTTCAGTGTACTTTCATCATCTGTTTGATAGCTATGGTAAAGAGAAAGCAGTCTAGAAGTACATCTACACCTTGATAGAGACCTGGTTCTTGCTGCTGAAACAATGGTGCTAAGAAGGCAAAGCAGGACAGAGGCCCATCAAGCCCTGTGACAGAGATGTGTGCTGGTACCACGTCCTCGTGACGGACATTGTCATTATCTTGTTACTCCCAGCAGCAGCTGCAGCAGTGACAGGACAAATAACCAGTTCAAACAGGTCAGTGGGTGCAGTCAGTGAGCTGTCCAGTCTTTGAGACTTGTAATAAACATTACCCATACCAAAGCAGCTCTACCACAGGAAAGATGGGGACTGCAGGTTTATAGCATATTGTCTTTGACTTATCATATGGCTCAAACCCAGAGAATACATCATGAGTGTCGAAGTGCAGTCCCACTGTTAGGGAGATAGCCTCACATGCCAAACATGACTTTGAGGTGACTACATGTGTCAGCAGGTCCAACTCTGCAGCACAGTCAAGGAAGAAAGTGCATCAACACGAGACTTGACCAACATGAGCTTGTGGATAGTCCTGAACTACAAGTTTTGCAGGATCAAAGGTCAGAGCCAATTAGTCAGATTAAATCAAATCAGTGTCCAGACAGCTGCTCATGCCAGGACTGGATTAGGCTTCATCACATACTTCAGCAGAAAGGCCTGGAAGTTGAATTCTGCATTGTCTGAAGCCTAGATGACACTACAGGTGACACATTTTTTGGCATATAATCCACTTTGAGGAAGCATAGGCATTTGACATTTGAGTCTGATCATGCAATATAACCCAACAAACAAACTCTTAAGAGCAAAAATACTCTCAAGCAGTATCAACTAGCTGACAAACTACCCCGCAGTCTCTAAGCAGTTAGAAGGCTTTGAGACAGCAGCATATTCTAACTGAGCAGGCTAAAACAAACTGAACTTGCCAGGAACACCAACTAAGCTGGAGCAGTCGAGGCATCAGCGTGCCCATGTATATGCTGCAGGAGATTTCTGTTGTCCCACAAAATGATACAGCCCTCATGGAAGTTTGGGAGGCTCAGAAATGCAGGGTTCTTGAGTCCAGCATAGGAAAGAAGAGCAAGCCTAACTTCAAAGCCAACTGGACTCTGGTGAGGAGATTCTAATCTAAATGGAACTTGAGTAAGTCATCCCTAAAGCAAGGCTCAGAACACAGAAATCCCACTTCCACCCTCTTTTACATGCTGTTATTCTGAAACTGTATTTCCTGCTGCACAACAATTGCGTTGTAATAGCTGAGAGCACAACCACTGGTGGTTTGGGCATTCTCCTGAGAAAGACTGGCTGGAAGTTTTCAGCCCAGCTATTCTGAGCAGGATCACTGGGAACAGCAGATCAGCCACAGCTGTGTCTAGCCAGTTTCTGAGATTTCCCAAGGACAGCTGTTCATCGACCTCCGTGGTCAGCCTGTGCCAAAGTTATCCTCCCTTCCTAGAGGAATCAGAAATCTCCTGGTTTCTGGCCTGAGCTCCCAAGCAGGATATAGCTATTGGCCCTTCTTCTATTACTTGTAACTTTTGTGAGGAAAGTACAAAGCTGTCTGACATTATGGAGAAACTTTGTGCCAGCCACCCACCTTTCTGAGGCAGAGTCCCTGTGACAAGAGCTCTTATCACGTAAGAAACAAGCTCTGCCACTTACTGGTTTTATCTGGCCTCAACCCAGTGAGTACAGGTCCATCACAGTGATGGCTCAGAACCTCCTCATCCACCTCTGAACTGCAGTGGGGATGGGGTATCTAACTCCTGCTGGTCTCCCCAGCTGTGTACAGGATGCTGCCCATCAGCCAGAGCAGACTGTACTTGAAAATGGAGGCAGGGTTAAATGCAAATGTGCCTTTTGGAGGGAGTGTCCTATAAGACGTGAGCACATCAAATTTCAGTAAATAATGACCTGGCAAAGTTCTAGACCAAAGGCTTCTGAAATAAAACACATCAGTCCCTGAACAGACCGTGAGGTGCATTGGGAGAGCCCATGGCTGTCCTTGTGAGTGAGAAAAAGGAATGCCAGTGGTAATTTCTGATGGCTGTGAATTTGCTGTAGACAAGGTCAGTTCCTGCTGTCCTCTCCTCCATTACTCTGTCATTCGTTTAGCTAAAGAAACCTGGGTTGTCTGGTCACAAAGTCCCTGTTTTGCAATGTTGCTGTGAGCTCATAACGACATGAGCAGGTAGACACAGAGTCTTAGGCAAACCAGAGGTGGTACAATTTTGACAGGCCTTGAGCAGCTGATAAGATCATGAGTTAAGTCTGCTTCTCCACGAGCATGACAGTGAACAGAACACTCAAGTACAGATGGAAAATGTTGTCTGTGTTTTCCCATTACATGTGTTTCTCTTCCCTTGTCTCCATGGGCAAGCTGAGTCTGACCAGTTCACTATTTCTGTTTTCCTCAATGGTGCTTTAGTGATACCTGATGTTCTATCAAACTACTTTATACGTATGTATATATATAGACATAACTATCTCCAGATAAAGGAAATAGGGAATGTGGTAAAAATTAAGTCTTTAATGGTGTTTCATATTCTAAAACATTTATGACAGGGGCATTTCTACTTTACATTCTTTGTCTTTTGTAAACGTTTCAGATGTCTTCTGATGGTCAGAATTAAGATAACAGAGGATCATAAGACTTAAGCCTTCTTATAAGTATTTTCTTTCATATGGTGTTAGGGTCATATTAATTACTTTGGCTCTGCACCTATTTTGTTATCAAAATCAACTAGCAAGATGATTTCCTGAAGCAGTTCTGTGCTAGTATGGTGAAACATTTACTGGAACCCGAGCCGCACTTACCATTTGTGAAGGTGTTCACATAGTACCTGCGACCCTGGGGAGACATGTAGCTTTGCCAGCCTGGAGGAAGGTGGCTGTTCAAGGTATCTTCTTCTGGCTGCGGAGTTGCCTTTCTGGGTTTCTGCTGAGAAAAAAAAAAAAACCCAGCTTATTAACTAGATAATGTAAAATCTAACCAGACACACATCTGGAAAGAGACGATGTGGTTTGTCATTCTAGAGATTCCAGTACACCTAAAGACTTTCAGTCCACTTCTCCACTCATCTATCCTAGCTTCACCCAGAACATGAAGCAACATTTCCTTGGAGAGATCACCCTTTGGTACAGAAATTAACCACTCTGTATTTGATGTCCCAAGAGCATCTGGACCTGTCCAAGAAAATGACTCTCATTAAGCAGTAAAATGCAAAGCATAAAATGATCAAGTGTCTGAAAAAGACAGGCAGGCACCTGACACTCATTTACCTTCACATGGATATACCAGTGGATTAAAGCACTGGTCATGGAGGTGCTGTCAAAATTTATTTTACAGGGGCACCCTCAACTTCAGACAGTTCCAAGACTACAGAGCCATGTTGCCTATAGGAGTCATGTGCTGAAGTGAATTTATTAGGATGCTGATAATATACCAATAATGCATGTAATTAGCAATGCAGACACTACTGATCTACACATAATCTGGATAAATATCATCCAGATACAAGATCAGGATTAGGATGCAGATTAGGATCCAGATTACTAAGAGTGATACGGATAATTAGGAACAGCAGGGACTGAGCACCAGGCTGTGACCTGTTCTTCAGGCACACACACAGAACTGCTAGCAGTGTTCAGGTGCACTTCTCAGCTGTACATCTCTTCACCAAGGCAGCTGCAAGCCCCAGTGCAGCTTCAGGGTAGGGAAAGAGGTAAAACTGAAGTGCATGTAATTGTCTGCACTACATTGCATCACCTGGACTATTCTCTCTTCCAAATAGTTCTGCTGGTTCCTTGGTAGCTTGGGATTTACAGCAGCTGCTTTATGTGAGACTTACAAAAGCGGGCTTCAACTCAAAGGAGGCATTAACACCCTCTGGTCCATTCACCCAGGAACACTGAATGTAGGGAGGTAAGATGCATGGCCAAAGACTGCCAGTCACAACCCAACAGGGCTGCAGCTATGGAGCCAGCAGCCGGCTCCTGACTCACACCCAGAGAGCTCCAGTTCGCCTTTCTACATTCTCTAAGGCACACCAGGCATTTGAGGCACTCACTTTTGTTTCTGTTTGTTTTAATTGTCTTCAAAGGAAGAACTGCAAAAGAACAAGGCAAAATGTGTGAAATGGAATTATTTATCCCACGAAAGCTAATCTCTAGCCAGGAAATGCCTTCTGACATGGTGGGGAGCAGGTCTGAAATAACTGCATTGGATTCACAAGCAGCTACGTCCACGAAACAGGCAGTTTCAGCATCTGCTGCACATATTGTTCAAACACTGACAACCATATGAACAGCATCGTTAGACAAAAACTTGTGATGTGTCCTCCTGCCCACCCAACCTCTGAATGAAATTCCAACTCTGTCCTAAACCAGAATAAAAGGTACATTTAACGATTTTGGAGCCAACAGTCTACGTTTCTTTCAAATTTCAGAAAATTCTTATTACAATGGCTTTTAAGGCACTGAGCTGGGGAATGATCTTGCATTTATGCCTCATCAAGTATACCTGGAACAAACAGGTCACAGGTGCAAGGCAGGCAGATGGACACAAGGCCAATGGGAGGTCAATCTGTCTCATCACTGCACCACAGATGGAGGCTGTGCTGGGTCAGATTTTAGCTCCTCTCCTAGAGGAGAAATACACTGGGAGACTGGGAAACTCAGCTGGTCCAACATGAACTGAACAAGTGACCTCAGGAGATCTGAAGGGACTCTCCCAGCTGGATGACTCCAACCTCATGATCTGAATGCTGATGGCAGGGTGACATGCAGAATTAATCAGTAGGACCTCTGCCATCCCTATCCCCTGTGTTTCTGCTCTCTAAGGTTTAATCAAATAAATTTACAGTTTTTCTCATCCTGTGTGAGAAAGCAGTAGCTTTCACAGTTTGTTACTAATTCATTTTTTTCTTATCTCAACTTACGATATAAGTGAAAACTTCTCTTAGACATCAGCCTGCCCAAAGGCACATGCTCTCATTATTGTGTTATTCTATTGACTAGAAATGCACTAAATTAAATTCTTATCTTGATGAAGCCAGTGCAACCATTCTATTCTGTGATCAGAGGGGCAGGACTGCTCTACACTTGCCACTGAAACACCTCTCTGTTTCCCATGAAAGCTCTGGATCCTACTCATGAAAATACTGATAAAAAAAGCAAGCTATCCCAGTTTTACCACTGGGGTATCCAAGTTCTACTCCAACATGCTATGTGTGTTTACAGAAATACCTTGTTTTGCTATGCAATGCCACTTCTCAAAAGGCTCCAAAACCATGTACTTATTTCCAGTTCCTTAGAGCAATGTCCTGGAACCATCAGGAACTTGCTCACACAGCCCTGACACCTGCAGCATCCAGCATCATGCTTTTGTTTGGTTTTACTCTCAGTTAAGACTGACAATACCTCACTGCAGGCTACTCAGGCATGACAACCCTGGAAGCATTGCACTGCTTGTACAGGGTAATGAAATGCAGAGGACAGGTGTATGGCACTGATACATGCTTTTATCACATGGGCCTTACCAGCAACAGTTGCATTGTGCAAGCTTCCTTTTGGTGCTATTCAGCCCCTGTGACCGGGTGTGCAGGGGAGCTTTTCCATCCCACCCTTCCATCAGACACTCCTCTCTACGGTTTCACCTGACGTAATAAAACACTAGGAAGAAAAAAGAACTTTTTTTTGGAAAGAGCATGTCTGACCAGTGCAGTCCCCCAGTAACTGCAGTAACAGCTAAGAAGGCTGCCTGATTTCTGTCTTCAGGACTACCCTTAAGGGGCTGTCCTCACACCTTACACAGTCCCAGTCCACAGGCAGGACTGGTGAGAAGGCCAGGGCCAAAAGGCATTCAGAGGTTCGGGATCATAAAACAGTTTCAGTTAGAAGGGGTCTTACAGACCGTCTTGTTCCACACTCTGCCATGGGCAAGGGACACCTTTCACTAGATCAGGTTGCTCCAAACCCCATCCAACCTGGCCTTGAGTATTTCAAGGATGGGGCAGCCAAAGCTTCTCTGACCAACCTCTCAGGGAAGAACTTCTTCCTAATATCTAATCCAAACCTGTGCTCTTTCAGTTTAAAGCCCTTCACTGTTGTCCTGTCACTCCAGGCTCTTGTAAAGTCTCTCTCCATCTCTCTTGTAGCTTTCTTCAGGTACCTGAAGGCCACAATTAGGTCACCCCAAAGCTTCTCTTCTCCAGGCTGCTAACATATACAGAGAAAGTCAGACCACATGATAGCCCCAAGCTATTTTTTGAACCACAAAACCAGACTCTCTCTAAGCATGCTCCACTGGATAGCTCAGAGTACTGGAACAAATCCTGGGACAGCTCCTGAACTCCCCACCACGGGGTTAGTGGTCCCTTGTTATTGTTTGCAAAAGCACACTGAAGAAAAGTAAACTCTGTGGTGTGGGAATGTACCAGCTCTGGAAGAATATGGCAGCAGGCTGGGTACTGGCCTTGAAAATAACAAAGACATACCAGACTATCTCTGCTGTGCATGAAACTTCATAAAGAGGAATTTGGGGTAATCCAGTCCTGAGTTTTGTTTCAGAAGATCCAGATTTCACATGTTTTTGCTGCACACTCACCGTTTCCGTACTTAACACCTTCCTTCCCTTCTGGAACTGAAGTCCCTCCATTCCCACTACCTCTGCTTCTTAATCCTACGGTGATCCCATGTGCCAAGCATGTCACAGTTAGGCTCAGGTCACTTTAAGGGCCCATGTTATTCCTCAATTTTGCACAGTCAGCACCAGTGTCCTACAAGGACAGACACTACCAGCTTGCTTAAGGGAAGCTCTAAATTGCCCCCAACATCCTTTCACTCACATTTTCAGTGTTGCTTCGTGTCTCCCTGGTGGACTGCAGGAAAAGCAGAGGTCTTTCAGAGGAGAGTGCCATGGCTGCATTCTTAAACAAAGGCTACGCCAAGAGACAGATGTGGATGGTCTACAGTGAACACCAGCAAATGTTAGATGGAAATAGTGTAAAAAGCAAACTTAACCCAAAGTTTTAGTCATAGTGCCTCTCAAAATGTGTGTAAGTCCAAAAAGCATAAAAGCATCATGTTTTGCAGTTGCTAATTCTATTTTTTTGGTTACTAACACTTCTACCTTTGGTTCTGATTTTGCCAATCAAGAAGTGCTATAAGCACAGCAGTCTCTGTCAGTGATAGTCAGAAGGAAATCTCAGCCAAATGCTGAAGTTCTTATAAACAATGGGGAAACAGTTTGCTTTTATGTGCATGTATTGTGGTTTAACGCCAGCCAGCAACTCAGCACCATGCAGCCACCCACTCACTGCCTCCCACCCCTGGGATGGGGAGGAGAATCAGAAAAAAAAGTAAAAGTCATGGGTTGAGAGAAAAACAGTTTAATCATAGAAGTAAAATAAAAGATAATGATAATAATAATAACAATGGTAATAACAAAGAAAAGGGACATAAGAAAAAGAGAGAGGAATAAAACTCAAGAAAGACAAGTGATGCACAGTACAATTGAACACCATTTGCTGACCTATGCCCAACCCTTCCCTGAACAGCTTTTGGCCCCTCCTAGCCAACTCCCCCAGTTTATACACTGGACACGGTGTTCTATAGTGTGGAATATCCTTTTGGACAGTTTGGGTCAGCTGTCCTGGCCTTGCTCCCTTCTGTCTCCTTCTGCTTTGCTGGCACACCACAGAACACTGAAAAGTCCTTAATTTAGAGTGAGTGCTGACGAGCACCAACTAAAACATCACTGACTTATCAACATTATTCTCATACTGAGAATTCAAAGCACTGAATTCCAATTCAGCACTGTACCAACTATTAGGAAGAAAACTAACTCTATCTCAGCTGAAACCAATACAGCATGGAATATGGATGTGTGGATCTTTTCCTTTTGTTTTAGAAAGGAATGTGATTCAACTCACTATTAGGCAGGACTTATCCCCCCAGGGAGACTGCAGAGGAAGATTCACTGAAAGCTGGACCACTTCTGTGTTAGAGGCCTTAACTAGTCCCAGTGCAATCCCCTCCCAACAACACTTGATCTCCGACTCCTATAGCCACTTTATGGGGGAAAGAGGAGCTGAAAATGGCATAGGGGAGGAACTGAAGTAGAAACAAAACTTTTCTTCATACAGGTTTCCTCACCACCCTACCCTCACAGAATCACAGAATCACTGAATGGTTTGGGTTGGAAGGGACCTTAAAGCTCACGTCAGTCATCCTCCTGCCACAGGCAGTGACACCTTCCACTATCCCAGGTTGCTCCAAGACCTGTCCAACCTGTTCTTGGGACACTTCCAGGGATGGGGCAGGCACAGCTTCTCCGGGCAACCTGTGCCAGGGCCTCACCTGCCCCACAATAAAGAACTTCTTCTTAATATCCAATCTAAACCTACTCCCTCTCAGTTTAAAGCCATTTGCCCTTGTCATATCACTATAAGCCCTATATTCATCATGTAGGAGCCCAAGTTGCTCTGGTACAGATAGTGTGGGATGATGGGATTTGGGATAGATGCACATGGGCCTGGGCTTTATAATGCATCACAGATTAAGTACCTCACAGTTTTGGCACGCTTAGCAACACATCCTTTCAGAAATGAGAGTGCCAGAGAGGCCATAGGCAGTACTACATCATCCCTTCTATGCCAAAACAGGGGATCCGAGGAAAAGGAGAGATTTTCTTGCTCTATTTTGCTTGGCAGACATGACCCTGTCCCAGCCAGGCCATCTGCACACTCTTCTTGGATCAGAACAGTTAAAGTGGGACCATGTTTGTATACCAGTATGGGAGAAGTTTTGGTTACCCTGCCATATGATGACAGGCAACCCTGCTGCTGGGACACAGCAAGGACGGGGCCATGAGACTGCTCAGGGAGTGGAGACAACTGGCAGGTAGTGTTCAAGAGGCCAACTTCATATCTGGCATAGCTCTACATCTGGCACAATACCAACAGTCAGGCTTCAGAGCTCTACCAAACCCAGCTCCAATCAGGACACATCCTGTGCCCAGCTACTTGGAATAAGGAGAGTGGTCAGAGGTACCTATGCCTAGATGCACCTCTTCCTTAGACAGATAAGCAAGACTGGACTATTACTTTGATTTCTTGTTCCTATTTTAGGATAATTATTGCCAGGATAATTTCTGAGAACAGTAAATCACAACAGAGGACATTTGCATGGAGAAGAGGTTCCCTATCAGCAGAGAGTATTGCGAACCAGCAAAGAGAGAGTAGCAGGCAGGGACTGGAAGTTGAAACTAGACAGGCTTGGATTGAAAAGAATCTGCCAATCATGAGGATAAGTATCAAGTAGAATGACTTACCAGGGAGCTGTGCACTTCTTGTAGTTCCTCCATCAAGATTAAGTGCCTTTTTCTACAAGTTCTGCTCTATTCCAATTAGAGAAACAGCCAGGACCCTGAAACTCCTGCCCCAGCTCAGGCTGGGTGGACTTGCTATCTCTTCTGCTTTCCAAACCTTCCAACTACCACAGTGCCTTTGAGCTCAAAAATGCTCAGGCCACTCCCCTCACTGTCACTTCTGGGAGTGTCACCAGCTGCTGTCACCATGGTTGTGGACAGACAGATCTGGACCCAAAAAGGATGTCTGTAACACACTGTCAAGGAAACAGGAAACCTGAACAATGTGAGCAGAGAATGTGTGACCCCAGTGAAATCCTCCTGCCTCTGTATTTAATGCCTGGAAAAAGGATCAAAGTGTCTCTCAAAACATTCAAATCCAATAACAAACCCAACTTCTCTCCCATGAGATTTCCTAGGATCAGAATTTCATGTAGCAGGGGAACATATAGGGGTAGATAAGAGCCAGCCACCCAACAGGTCTTGTTCTACATGACAAGCAATGGCTTTCGTTTGCTATCTGCAGAAACATGGGGATGGAATTCTTCTGATAAATGCGCAGCAGAGAGGAAACAGAAACGAGCAGCAAGTTAAAAAGACATCTCAAAGCAGAACGGGCACTGGAGCTCTTCAGCATCAAACCACACAACAGAGAGGTGGCAAAGCCAAACATGTGGAATAAGAACAGATCTATGGGGTTAACTCACCTAGTCCAGGACAGCAGCACTGACAAGAGGCAGAAGGATTTGCTGTTTAGATCAGAGCACACAAACCTGACCATTACCTGTGCCTCTTGCCCTGCATCCATGGGCACTGGGCCAGAGACGTCAGGAAGAGGACAACCTGTGTGGGAAGGCTATCCCCACGGTATCACAACCCTGATCAGGAAATAGTATTTCTTCTGTGCTACTAAACACAGATGGTCTAGAAGTATGTCTCAAAAGAAGGACAACTGGGTCAGACATCCTGGCTGCTTCATGTGAAGAACAGCAGTGACCAGGGCCTGCCTGTTGGAGCTCTGACACTTGCTGTCTGGGTGGATCAGCTCAGAACAGGGCAGCATGGCCAGTGGTGGGTGTCTCTCCCATACCACCTCTTCTGACTTTCTATTTTCTTTTTCTTTTATTTCTTGGTCTTATCAAGTTAGCAGCAGCCCAACTCATTCTGTTGCTTTGGAAGAGCGCTTGGCATTGTAATCCCCTCCCAGTGCTGAAAAAAGTCAAAAAGGGTTTTATGCAGCAAAGTGAGGCAACAGAGTGACACATACCAGTTCAATCCAGGATGACTTGACCCTGAGGCAAGTTCTGCCTTGCTCAATAGAGGAAAATGACTTCCTATTTTCAAACTTCAGGAAATCCCCATTCTCCTTCAAAGAGGGATCCTAGGAAGGAAACATCTGTGCATTTACAAGCCTGAGCCCTCTGGAGATGGGTTGGCTTGCACCATGCTCCAGCAGAGCTCAGACCAGGAGCAATTCTCAACACAGAACTCCAGGGAAAGAAAAGCAAAACAATCTCAAACCCACAAATTCGGGCCTTGAGCAACCTGATCTAACTCCAAACAAGGGGTTGGACCAGAGACCTTCAAAAGTCCCTTCTAATTTAAATTCTTCTGTGATTTTATGATCCTATTTCAGCAGAGCATGCAGCCTTGGAGCCACTGAAGAGGAGCCTCTGGCTGTAGGAAAGGGCTGGAGTGCAGCATCACCACACTCACCTGCTGCTGCCACCTGCCCAGTCACACTTGCCTCTGCTGTAGACCCAGCAGCACAAGGAAAGGCCACAGTCCCCAGACCAGTAGCTGCCCTGCAGTGTCCTGCCCAGTGCAGGAGGATCACTGACAACAGAAAGGTGAGCAAACTATGCAGGGGAAACTCCCTGCATGAAGCAACATAAGGACACAGTAGGTAAAAACTGCCACAGCATGAATCTGCCCCAGAACAGCCTCTGTCCTGTGGGGAACAGCTTGCTCTGCACTAACAATACTGAGCTTATGTTTCTGTCTAACTTCAGTTTGTATGAACTTAGAAAAGGTATGTGTCATTCCAAAGGTTTGGTGCAGAAAAGGCAGAACCACAGAATCACTGAATGGTTTGGGTTGGAAGGGACCTCAAGGCTCATCTCCTTCCATTCCCCTGCCATGGGCAGGGACACCTTCCACTATCCCACATTGCTCCAAGCTCTGTCCAAGCTGGCCTTGAACACTTCCAGGGATGGGGCAGCCACAGCTTCTCTGGGCAACATGTGCCAGGGCCTCCCCACCCTCAGAGGGTAGAATTTCTTCCTAATAACTAATTCGAAACCTGCTCTCTGTCACTCCAGGCCCTTGCCCAAGGTCCCTCTCTAGCTGTCTTGGTGCCCCTTTAGGTACTGGAAGGTGCTGTACGGTGCAGTCATAGAAGTGGGGTCTGTGTTTGACTTCAGCTGATGCCTGCACCACCCTGTGCCCTGGCTCAGAGGAAGGCCTGGAGCACCAACAAATCCCTCCACGCTATCTGCAGCCTCTCGCACCCTCTCGTACTTTGAGTCATTCTGTATTTTGTTCATTTTTATGCAATCTTTCTTGCTCAACATTTGGTTTCCATGGAGTCACATACACTGTGTGAAACAGATTTATATATAGAAAGTGGAACAGGTCATATGATCGGTCTTGGTTGTCAAGGCAACCAGCATAGCTCCACTTGGGCTGAATAAAATGGCACATCCTGCTGGGGACAAGTCACTCTCCCTGGGTGGCCCTGTGGGTACCACACTGTCTGTGCCACTGCACTCCAGCCCTGCGGCCTGGAAGTGCCATTCCTCTGCTCCGGGCACTGGCCTTGGCTCCAGCCTTCTGTGACACCAGCCCTCATCCCCACAAAGGACAGTCCCCTTGCCTGTGATGAGGGGGTCTGCATCTCAGATTGCTGACAGGCTGAAGCTATGGACTGAACCATGCCCAGCACCAACCCACATTCCAGTCTAGCAGAGCAGCTCTTGTTTTTCTCAGTCTTAAAAATCGACTTGTTCTAATAAGTTTCCTCTGTGCCATGCCACTCTACTTCACTCCTTCTTCGTGAATAACTTCAGTATTTCCATGCAGCTGCTGTTGCCTTGGATGCCAGCTTCCTTGGATGCCATCTCTGAAACCTTCATACCATCCCATCATGACTGTGACCAGAAGGACCCAGTGGCCAACTCTCCCATAGCTCCGCACCCCGCTCTTTCCCGTTTGGCTCTGGAACACAGCACATATGCTTCCCACCCAGCTCTGCCTGGTCTCCAGCCAGATCCACAGCTGCCAAAAGCCCTTCTCTTCTCCCACCCAGGTCCCTGGGTGTGGTGCAGGCATGTGCCTAGGACTTTGCTTTAAGGTAATATACGTGAATGGCACTGTGTTAGCAGAGAATGAGCTTTCTGGGACTAGTATAATTTTCTCTGTCAGTATCATAAATGAGGGAAAACCAAACAATTTCTAAAGGACACATGACCCAGGGCAACAGACTGGGTGATGTTTTCTGCCTCAGTGCTGTATGAGAGGCCAGAATGGGTGGCAAGAAAAATGCTCTGACCTGTGAATACCACTTTGACCTCTTCAAAATAGGGGCTATCGAACCAGACGTGAAAAATCTGAGTAACTCCAGTACTGCTCAGTCCTTTCTTTTCCTTCCCAACACGTACCTGGTGCACAGAGCCATGGGCCAAACTGGGAGAAGTCAAAGCACTGAGCTGCAGATGATCCTGGCCTCTGTGGTGGATCACGTGGGACTCCGAGCACCAGGTCTGGCCCAGATCCTACCACAGATGATGCTCACTGCCTGACAACGAAGCAGCTCAAGGAGTGTTTGGCAATAGCTATCAGTGGGTTTTGGCTGAGGAGGGAAGCTAGGCAGGTGTAAGAAGTAGGAAGAAAGATGGCAGGATTGAGACTCAGTGTGGGCAAAGAGCCTGGGAGTGGGGCCCTGATTTAAGAAGGGTGGTTATCAAGAAGGACAACAGAAAGCCTTTGACAGCAGGGATTTGGGGACCAGAAAGTGTGCAAGAGGGTGAGAGCAGTCTGCAAAGGACAGCCCAGCTGCCAGCCTTCTTGGTTTTCACTCTGCCTGGGCTCTGCTCCCTTTCCTGTGCTCCTTTCTCTGTGTGTTCTCAGGGGGTGACAGCATTCAGCACTTTCTGACAAGGTTGTAGAGACCTGGGACTGAAAAAGCAACCAAGAAAAGGGAAATGAAGTACTACCCTCTCACCAGGTGCTAAGGACCACAGACAGCCAGACAGGAGTAGTGTCTGTTCTGAGAAAGCCCATTTCAAATGCATGCAGCCTCATGGCTGCATGCATGTGGGCCTTCCTGCAGGGATAATGCACCCACAGGGAGCTCAGGAATCACCCCCGGGAAAGCACATGATTGTTTTTCCTTCCTGTGCTAATAATAGACAACAAATCATTTAATGGACAAATTTGTCCATGTCCCTTTGAGCCGCCCCTCTCTGGTATCCAGCTGAGCCATGCATGGACAGGTGATGGCCAGACTGAGACTGGACAGGAAGGAAGTTGTGGGTGACCACACCGGGCAGCAGCAAGGAGCTGGCACTACTGGGTGAAGCTTCTACAGCATGGCCTTGGAAGGCCAATGAGGGGTCAACCAGACAGATTGCTGTGGTATTAGGAAAATTTTCTTCACTGAAAGGGTGGTCAGGCATTAGAAGAGGTTGCCAAGGGAAGTGGTAGAATCACTGTCCCTGGAAATGCACAGAATATTTGTAGATGTGGTGCTTAGGGACCAGGTTTAGTGCTGGACTCGGAAGCGCTGGGTTAACAGTTGGACTCAATGATCTTAGAGGGCTTTTCTATCCTTAGTGAATCTGTGATGCTATGAAGGGCTCAAATCCACATACAGTGGAGCAGAGAGGAATGGGAACAGAACACAGGGGGCAATGATGGGAATTGAGATAACCTAATCCGACAAATACAGCACTGTATGGAGTCACCCTTGTGGTGAGAGCCATCAGGCCCATGGTCCGGGGAGAAAACCATCACACTGAGTCATGGACAGGCTCTCTAGATCACAAAACAGACTGATAGTGGGATGCAAGGAAAGAGGTATTATACAAGACAAGGGATGGTTAGGGACAGATGCTTAGAGGAAGAAGAAAAGGTGGGGGAAGGAAGGAAACCAGTGAAGGGTAAGAGGATTCAAAGAACCAAATAGACAGTTGGTGATCACATTGGTCTGTCCATGCCCTGACTGACGACTGCAGTCTGTCCTCTCTAAGAAACAGGATACTGAAGAGAAGAGAGGCAGATCTCATCATCAACATGTGGCCTTGGAGATCCCTGTGGAAAGTCAGCATGGTACCTCTTACCTGTTCCCAAGCACATCTGTGTCCAACTGTCTCCCTGAAACATGGAGCAATCCCTCCCAGCAGCCAGCTTCCCTGTAGCAGTCAAGGAGTTTTTCTGAATTATCTGTAGTCTTTTTCCTTCTTCCACAGAAGAAATAGCACTCCCACAGAAGGTAGCACTCTCCCATTTCTGTTTTCCTTTCAGCACCAAAGTTTCTTGCTGTTCAAAGAGTTAACATTTGGAATCTAATTTGCTAACTAGCAGAGTGAGTATAGGCTCCAGAGGTCTAGGCAGGGTTCATCTGCCAGAACACAGTCAGTTTGGATTACCAACAAGCAGCACACTGAGTGCCCTGCCCTGCTACCTTTCTGTCATCAGAAAATGAAGCCATGTTGTCTCCCTACCACAATGTCTCAAAATAACAGGATGTGGCCAGCTGGGACAAAGCCGATTTTTCAAGAGATCCAGAGCTGCCATGAGCAGAGTTTCATGTTTCTATTCCAAAGCTCTGCATGCTGCTGTGTATACTCAGTCCACTCAGATATGACAGAGTTTAACATGAACTACTTGAGTCACAGCCCCATCGCCTCAATGGGAATGCAGACTTGGGAGCTCTGCCACAGGCTGCCATGAACTGCTTGTCCTGAATACTATGGCTTCCCCAAGGAGTTATCACACCGTGGCTTAGTAGGGTAGGAATGGCCAGAAGAAGGTGAAAGAGTGGGGATGAGGCAAGTGCCAGCCCTCCAAGGACCCTGGGCTGGATGTGTCCTATGCCAGGGCAGCCCAGGAGCGGGCAGGAGCCCTCGTTCCTTCACTATTGAAGTCCCAGTGCCCACAGTGCTCCAGGTGGAGCTGCGGTGGGAGCTGCAGGTTTGTGCTGGGGTGGGGGAATGGCCAGAGCCCCCGGCAAGTGGCCAGGAATGGACACTGGCCCTTTGCCTGATCAAGGGCTCAGGCCCTGAAGGGTGATTGGTCACTCCGGGACTCTGCAGGAGCCAGAAAACAGCAAGACATCCTGGACCCAAAAACAGCAATTGCCATGGGTATGTGGATTGTAAGACTATAAAAGCCCAGGGATTCCTTTGTTTGCGGTTTCTCCCCAGAGCTGTTCCTACTGCTGTACCACCCAATTATTAAGTTACTTTTTTCCCAAAATTGGATGCCTGAGACTCTGCTGTGCTCTAACCTGGAGTAGAGAAGTTTTTTACAAGCCTCACCCTTCTCAGGACGGATGTGCTACTCCATATCTGACATCAGCATCTGGTACGAGGCAGAACACCAGAGCCAAGTGCTCTGAAGGGCTGTGTTGTCCTGGGCATCCAGGGACAACAGGGCCATTGTTGAGCAAACCTTTTACTGTCAGTATCACCACTAGAAGCACAGAGAGTCACAAGTCCAGATCAGGCCAGCTGCAGCATTACTGCTTGTCTCCAGTTTGAAGTGGCCTGCTGTGGGGACAAATCCCTCCCTGAGTGAGTGCAGACCGTGGCACACCAGCTAGATGGTCAGAGCCCCAAAAGGCAGCCAGGGAGCTGGGGGCATGGTGCTTGCTCCAGATGCTCTGCCCTGGAAGGATGACTGTAAGCAGTTAAAAAAAGAATCTTCCCACAGACACTTACATTTGCTGTTTGACCCCTCTGCCTGGGCTGTGGCATGGAAAAGGGGGGGGCTGAAAAGTCACCCACAGCAAGCTTGGGGGCAAACAGAGACCTGGGCAGCATGGCTACCGTCTGAAAGCCTTGTGCCTGTGAGTGCAGCTGGGTTTGGTGAAATGGTACGTCTGGGAATAATGACAAATGTTTCCATGTGGGGCCTCCAGCTTGTGCACTGCAGGAAGCTCAGCCTGGCTAAGTGCTCTCTCTATCTGCGCTGATACAACTCTCACTAAGCCAGGATGAAGCCCCAGGCCCTTGCCTGTACACAGTGTCACCCCCTCTGAATAGAACCAAGAAGCACTCATGGCTTCTTGGGATTAGACGCTATGTCAGGCTTGGATATTCCATAAGGCATTGCAGCAAGCTACCAATCTCATGCACAGAGAACTGCAAGGGAGTCCCAAGCCACTTCGGTCTTCAGGGGGATGTGCCAATACATCTTCCTGCCATGACCAGCCCCAAAGAATGCCACAGACATTTACAGGAAGACAAATGTGATTGCACAAGGGGAAATGGCCTCAAGTTGCATTATGGGAGTTTCACGTTGGATATAAGAAATATTTTTTCACTGAAAGACTGATTAAGCATTGGAACAGGCTGTCCAGCGAAGTGGTGGAGTCACCATTCCTGGAAGGGTTCAACAAATGAACAGACGAGACATTTCACAATACAGTTTAGTGGGCATGGTGGTATTCGGACAAAGTTTGGACTTGATGATTCTGGAGGTCTATTCCTAATTTAATGGTTCTATGCTTCTAAGTATCTATTTAAATAAGACAAAACTTGAACAGAAGCCTAGCAGAAATGAGAAGAGGTAGTAAAGAAGCCTGAGCCTTGCTTGCTCTGCAGTTCTTCCAGGCCCGTTCATGACCTAATGCATGGATTTTCTGCATTGCACCACACTGTGCATCACTCTTCTGATCCTTTGAATAAAATCCCTCCTGGACATGTGGGCAGGGGGCCCTCAGCTCCCTGTGGGCTCCTGTGGGCTGCCCGGCCATTTGCTGACCTCTCTGCAGGCCCTGGTGCTCCTGGCAGCATGGCAGCCCCCAGTGTGCTCCACAGCTCTCGGGAATCACAGCATCCTATCTTCCTGCAGCATCCTTGGCAATTCTAGCAACTGGACACAATTCCAAACAATGCAATTTCAGCATCCTCTCTTCTGGCTGTGCCAGGGCATGCCTTCATGTGCTTCATTTCTCAAAGATCACTAGGGTTTTAACAAGCCCAGTTCTACTCCTGTGTTTTGCAGTTTCCCAGACACAATAAAAACAATTCATAACAACTAATAATTTGTGTCCTTTTAGGAAAGAAGGGATTGTCCCTTAAAATATAGACTCTCCCACATGCACACATAAGCATGCATAGGCAGAGCAAACTCTGCTGCAGTCATCTGCCAAAAATGTCCACTTACAGAAATATTTTGGAGCAAGTAACAGATCTATAAGTCAGAAAAGCAAGTAAAAACATAGTAGGTAAGTTTCTGGTCAGATCTCCAGAGCTACTCTATACTCCTTCTTGAATAATAAAAGGACATTCTGAGAGTATCCAAAGAATAATCCCAGTTAGTGGTCTGTATTTATTGTAGAATCACAGAACACTTCAGGTTGGAAGGGACCTTAAAGCTTACCCCATCCCAAAACCTATGCAATTAAAATAAAATTGGAAAAGTTAACTATGATTCTGTTCCTGGCCCGAGACCTTAAGCAAAGCTATTAATGTCCTGGCATATTATAGCTAGATTTTCCTCTACTGTAAAATGAAATTTGCTTCCCCCTATTGCTGTGGTTGGGTACATCCCCACATATCACTCCTTGATGCTTTTGCAGGCAGCCTGGATGGAAATCTTTTATCTACAAACACCCTCAATTTTTCTTGAATGGTGTTTCCCTGCAGAGGAAATCTGTTCCCTGGATTAAATGGCCCTCCATGACCAAAACTTTGGGAACCTCAGATGCAGAGAGAGCAATGAAATGGCCAAGATACAAAGTGCTGCCAGATGCACATTCCTGCGCCCTCCCTTGTAATCTCTCTCAGGCATGGGGAATGTGACCGTTGTGCCTGTTGTGCCTCCGCAGCACAATACACTCACACAGGCACACACCACCGCTAGTTTTTATTTTTGCTGCTGCTACAAATCTTAATAAACGAGCAAACAAACAAACAACAAAATAAGGCACGGAAGGCAGGCTATTCCGACAACTTGGCAAGCCTGAACAAGGCTGCAGGAGCCCCCGCACAGAGCTGTAGCTCACCCTAGGCCCCCATCTGCCTGCTGCTGTGGTCAGACAGACAGATGGACAGACAGGCAGCCAGGCAGACAAACCGGCAGACGGACAGGCAGCCACTGCTGCTCTGAGAGCAGGGCCATGTGCCCATCCCTGCTGGCAGGACTGGGTGGCTCAGGCAGGATGGGGAGCTTTAGGTGCAGTGTAGAAAGCTTGGTCCCCCTCGCAGATGGGAAGCAGACCCCTGGCACGCTCAGCAGGCACATCCTGCAGGGAGAGCCCTACGGACACCAATGGTTACTGCATCTGCAGCATTTTTCCACAGGCCCCTTCTATAAATATGCCAAGTGTCGGGCTGCCTTTGTACCCTGAAGACTGAGATGTCGCTAAGGAAAATCCTCCTTCTCCAACAGGCTCAGTGACTCTGGAGATTGTTCAGACAGGACCACAAGCACAAGTGCCTGGCTGCCTCAATCCTCTCCCACAGGAAGATCTGGACAGTCATGTCAAAGCTGTTTGCTGGCACTAGAGCATACCAAAGATCAAGGCCAACCAGCGTGCAACATCCAGGTAATGCAGCACCCTGAAGATGCCCTTGGTGGGCAGAGCAGTAGAGGGTCTCCAATGCTCTGCAAGAGCCACCTGCTCCTCTCTTCCCCTTGCTCCTGAAAAGGACCAAGCTGGTTCACATTGATCCATCAGCACCAAGTGCTGTCTGCAGCTGCTATCTCCTCTTCAGTACCCCTGCACAGTGGCTCTGCTCCTTCTTCTGGCCTTTCTGATTGGGAGCAAGACACTTGCAGAGGACATGTGTGTTTCTCCAACATGCAACCTTCCCAGGACAGTAATGTGAGCAGTAATTTCACTAGACCAGGCAGCACTTGGTGAAGTGAATGCCTCTTATCTCTGGCTGAAATTAAAGGGTTTGTTCATGTTTACCTTCTAATTAGTGGCCTACCTCTGAGGTAAAAAACCTTTTTCTTGTCCTCATAGCTACTGGTCCTGCCCCTCTACACGCTGAAGGGAGACCAGATCTCATTTGCCCAGTTTATAGCTTTTTAATGAAACTCCACCATATAAACATTTCATCTGAGAAGAAGAATATTCAGGTTGCCACGTGCAGTGAAATTTATTCAGTCATGGGATGGTCCATATACAAGAATAACTTTTAAGGCAGCACACTGCCAGTGGTAGGGAGGACTGCAGACATGAGGGATGGCAAAGGCAGACCTCAAGGAAAGTGCTGGGAGACAGCAGTGGCAGTTGAGCAGGAGACCTGCTGGTGGGAGATGACCAACTGCAGACTGATCAGATGCATGCAGAAAAATGGAGCAGGCAGAAACACACAGGAAATATGAATTCAATATTCGGTTTAGAAAAAATGCAAGTAGGAGAAAACAGCCCCCCCAAAAAAGCCAGTAGGGGGCAAATCCCTGCAAACAGTTATTGATGAATTTTAATTTGCATCATGCAGTAACTGAGCATCCTTGGAAGAACACGAGTGTTACTGGGTCTCTACCCCCTCTCTTCTCCCAGTCCGTCCCCTATCCCGCTAACACTGGTTTAAAGATGAATAAACTGGCCATTTAAAAACTGCCATGTTTCCCTTCTAGACCCTTTGGTCTCTTCTGGACTTTATACTAGACTTCAAACTGCCAACTGCATGTCTGTGAGGACGTACTTTTGCATCAATCAAATTTGTTTATGTAGCAAAAAAGGACAGAGGATGTTCTTCTTAAAGCTTGTCAGTGTGCCTAGGAAATGTGAATGTTTTGCTAGGAGGTGGTCGTTGCTCCTGGCAGGACTTCCACAGGCCCTGGAAGCAGCAGTCCAGGTTGTAAACTGCAATCTGGACACATCACCTGGCATTCCCTTTCTTTCTTAAGCCTTGTTCTTCTGCTGGGGACCTGTTAGTCAGTGATGTGCACCACTGATGTGACTATACTATCACCCTTTGACATGGGATGAGACAAAGAAGTACAGAATTCAATGCTGACCTCACCTCCAAATATCATTATTTCTTTGTCATTTATAACACTTGCGGTTTGCAGAGAAGTGAGTTCCAGCTTGATCATGCTACCGACAGAATGAACAGGCAGAGAAATTTCCTATTATCGCAGTAACAAAGCAGAAATGCAATTTTGGCTTCAAGTTCCTGTGCCTCTACCAAGGGCACCAGAGGCACCAAGACTGTGTGACTCACTGCCATTACAGATAAAGCTCATCACAGAGCGGAAAACAGAGAAAGGAGAAAACTCATTTGGAGGAAGACTGGCACCTGAATCCTTGGGACTATCCTGCCATAAGGATGCGTTTCCAACATGGTCCGGACACTGTGATCTGCTGCACACTCCAGATTCATAACCGTGCTCTAAAAGCAGATAAAGAAAATTTTTGATTGCTCTACACCTAGCAAGTTAATCTTGTTTATGCAATAGGGCAATTCTTCTTCTTATGTCCATTCCGTGGTATAATTATTTGTAACTACATTGGTGAATTTGAATTATTGTAATATGAAAACATCAGAAGTCATTGGGACTGGGAAGCCTTCGTGCTTGGTACTAGCATGTAAGGGAATGAACCTTTTAGACTGCTTTTAAATTAAAAAAAGCTGCCAGTTGTTCTTATGACAAATACGGAAGTGCAGGTGCAAAAGCAGATAAAATCAGCAGAAAGGCATTAACAGTAACAGGAAATGTTCTATAAATTTATATTAAGAAGACCAAGTAAAAGAACCAGTTGCAGCTCAGCAGAGGAGAGCTACCCTTGGATGACCATGTTCAGGATATTCAACAAAATGTCATTTGTTAATAAAGAAGTCATCCATCATCAAGTGGCTGTCACAGTTAATACCAACAACAAAGATGTCAGCCTGCGATAGGGAAAAAATAAGTTGGAGAACACTGAGACTGATAGTTTCATCCTAAGACTTTTGAAGAACTGGCTCATAAATCTCAGAACATTTGCTGATTTTGTCTGAGAATTCATGGAAAATCAGGGAGGAAGAAGTCTGGCAACACAGATATTGTCTAGCTTGGAGAAATGGGAAAAGAAGGACTCTTGTGAAACAGCTCCTCAAAGTCCAGTTCCTAGAAAAATGATTGAATACATGATTTAACAATTTTTTTAAGGACCCAGAGCAGGTTAACAAGGATATAATTAAAAACCTATATAATTTTGTTAAATCAATGTGGTCCCTTGCATGTGTGTGGGAAATTGGGGCTATAGAGGTGTCAGCAGTGGTACACTCTGCTAGGGAGACATATCTTACTGGGAAGGAAAAGAAGGAAGCAGCCTGAGAGACATGGACTGGGCAAGACCTCGGCTGAAGCTACCTGTCAGGTTTTGAGCTTCACTCTGTAAGATATGAACAGACCATCTAGTCCAAAAGAGAGTAAAACCAGAGATCTAGAAAAAATTACCTGAAAGGAAAGAGAAAAAGTAGTTTAATACAGGACAGGAATGAATGGGAGGGGAGTGTCTTAGATATGTCATCAATGTGCTGGAAAGAGAAAGGGTGGTTTATTTTCCCATCCCTCACAAAAGAGAGAAAAATGAATTTAACTTGCAGAAGGGAAGTTTCAGGATGGAGATGGTATTGAAGCCAAAGTAAAGGCTGAACTTCTTTAAGAAAATACCAGATAACTGTTTATAAGAAATGATACAGGTATTATTGAGCCTTTCTGACGTAAAGGAGTGAGCTCACTCTAGTGTGACTAGAGTATAAAGTATGTATCTTTCTGGCTTGTAAAAATTGTATGTATCCTCAGAAGCTGTTTCCAAAGATTACACTATGTGGACATTCCACTGTGAGGCAGCTTGGAATAGATGCATTTGATACAAAAATATAAATATTATTTAAAGTACAACATCATATATTAGAAAGAAAAAAAATCTAATATAAGAAAATGCTACTAAGCAAAGGTCAACACTGGGAGCTGAAAGAACTGGGATGGGGATGATGCAATCTTTCTGATGGCACTCACAATGAAATCTTTAATAATATTACCACAAATAATTTTCTTCCACAGGCCTCTGATGCTTGACTTAGATGATTACTGAGAAATTCCTTAACTCTGTCTCATTTCTGCTCTCTGAGGGGAAATTTATTATGAGGGTAATGGGCTGAGATGTAAGAGCAACAATTTAGACTGACAGTGATTGGGAATAAGGCCCGGGATACCACCGTGACATGGGTTTTACTTTTTCTTGATCCTGGTATTTAAGAACAAATACAAGTGATTCACTTACTACTAGCCAAACCAGTAATGGCTCCCAACCAGACACCAAAACCAGATAATTTCTAAAGACGTGTGGAAGGCCTGGGACTCAGTTTTGTTCATCAATCCCTTCTCATATCAGTCATGTTCCCCTTGCATCCATATCTCCATCCATAAGCCAAATGCAAGAGGAGTTTTCCAACCATTCTGAATCATGAAGCCAGACAACCTTCTAGGCTGGTCCAGCAGACCTGCAGAAATGCAGAATGCTCTTGACTGACACAGACACAAGGCTGTTGTTTTTGAAAAGACCTGATAAAATTCAGATTGATGGGATCGAAGATACAAGCCAATGCTGGATTATTCAAAGGATTCTGTGTATCAATGACCTTGAATCTGTACTAAGTACACTAGGCAGAGAGGTCTCTGCCAAAGCCCTCAGGCATTGCAGCACACACGTGCCTGCAGCATCTGAGGGTTTCCCCAAGAGGCTGAGATGTGGAGCTGCCCCTGTTCCCTGCAGCCCAGAAGCTCAGCAGCCCAGCGAAAGCGCTATCTGGCCACCCTGTGCTACCCAAACATCAACAACTCAGAGAAGAATAAAGAAATCATTCCTAGCTTATAAACCCTCTCCACATGAATCTCTGCAAGCTTTTGCATGTGAAGCACAATAGCATTTGCAGCTGAGGTATTTTTAAGCCTGGGACTGCAAAAAAAAAAATTAAACCTTGGTGAAGCAACAAAGTTCTGTTGAGTCTGCTGATTATATTCCACTACTTTATATGGTATTTTTAAGGCCATGGGATTTTTAATTCATGTGCTTTGAAAACGGTAGAATTCTCTTTTTAATCTAGACTTAATGTAAAAATAAATGGTCAGAAATTTCTGGGTAACCAGCTGCTATCCTGTGGAGAGCAGGAAAAAACAAGTATTGCAGCACAGCTTTTGGTACAGCTAATCCAGGAGTCATGGAAACACTCTCTTGGTATTATCCAAAGCACCAAGCTCCTATGGGATCCCCTCTGTCAGGACCTTGTCCTGCTCAGGGCACCTCACTCTCTGTACTGCTTCCCCTCTGAGACTTCGCATGAAGTCCCAGGCCAGCCTCTTCTGACATCTGTGGGGCTGCCTGAACACTTGTGTTGGGCTCAGAAAAAAACAAGATGAGGGAAGAAAGTTTAATTCTGGGAAAATTCAATTCAACCCCAAGAGCCACTTTCTGGCTTGTAAAAATTGTATTTTCACCTCCCCGCTCTGCTGCAGCAGCCTTGCTTCTGGAGGAAGGAATGGGGAGCCTGAGCATAGCCCTGCATTTGCAGGTAGGTCCCACCTCCCGGACACCAAACCTTAGCCTCATGCCTAGGAAAGAAGCAGGACAATGCAGAACAGATGCTGAATTCAAACAACAGATTGATAACAACACTCCCAGGCTCCTGGTCTCTGACTTAGCAAGAGAAGAACAGCTTGGCAAGACATTAAAAGTACATGTCAGTGCAGCTTCTAGTAGGGATTGCCATACAGCCTGTTTGAGCACAAGCACATCCACAGGCAGATCTACTCCACACTCTTGCTTCCACCCAGGACTGCAGACCTCAGCTAAGCAGGTGTCCCCATGCGAGTCTCTGATCACCAGGGAGAAAAAGACAACCCAGCTCCTTCAGCCTAGACATCTGAAAAAGCATTGGAAGAGTGACTTCAGAAGTTCCTCTTCCTCAGTTGGCTATAAAGGAATCTGAGTGTTCTGTCTTTTTGAAATAAAGATTAAGTTCTTCACTGTCTGCATGTTGGACTGAGAAGCTCCTGCCCCAGGGCTGCTCACCTGTCCACACTGGAACATCACAGCAAAAACAATCCTTGAAACTTATGAGAAACCTGCCATCCCCCTGGGCTGGCACCCAATGCTGGCACTTCTGATGGCTCCTTGGGGTAGTAGGACAGTCACAGCATAGCCCAGCAGTTCACATACTCTCTGAGGAAGCATGTGGTGCTTGACTCCATGTGGAAAAGAAGAAACTGAAACCATGTCTACCAGTTCCTGCCCTTGAGCTCCTCACCTGCCGCAGGAGGATGTATGGATATGGAATGTATGGATACTCTCCTGGAGACTATAAATGAGCCAGTGGACATGAAACACACATATCCTCCATCAGGCACAGAGGCTGCCAGGAGGAACCCTCGCTCACACCACTGCAGGAGTTGGCCTTTTCCAGTGGTGAGCTCTGGGCAGCTCCAGCTAGGCATAAACCCACACTCATTCCCCTTTGGAGAAGTCAGCATCTCTTGCATCATCTGTACAGAAGGGCTGGATACCTCTCTCAGGAGGTGGAGATAACCTGCCTGAGTAGCACACCTACATGTTAGTGATCAGGCTGGCTCTGGTGCCCTCTGTAACACCTTCTGATCTTTGTGCTCAAACTGCTTCAGTCCCTATCCAGAGAAGCATAGGACATACTCAGCATTCCTGGAGACCAGGCTACTGCAACCACAGGGTAAAACCCCAGGGGAGGCACTGAGGTAGCTGACAGCAGGGTCTGGCCCCTTTGTCCACCCTCAACCTTCACTCTAAACAGGCTCTGGTGGTCGGTGGCCTCATGAGCTCACCCCCCACAGAAGCTACCCCAGGAAAACACCCATGCTGAGAGCTGGACCAGAGCATGGAGGGATGTTCAAGAGAGCCATCATGGGGCTGCTGCTGAGTGCAGATGGGGTTAAGGAGGCATGGGAGGGTTGAAGTGGCAGCCAGAGCAGCTCAGGTCTCCACTGTTGTCATAGGTCTTCCTGTCACAGTCCAAACATCTTTCACATGGCTCTAAATATTTCTGTGCCTGTTGCTGAATTGGAGCAGTGAAAGCTTCCCAACAGCCTGGGATCTGCAGGATCACTGTGCCTGTGGCGTCTGTACACATGCTGCCATCCTGTACAGCCCACACAGACCACTGTCCATCTCCCCCTCACTGGTACATCAGAGGGGTCAGCAGTGCAGTGGTGCTTCTGCCGCAGAAGTTCTGTTCATTCCAAGTTTCCATAATTGATTGGATTAAGGGAAAAAAGTTGGTCTGATTACAGAAGGAATTTTTTTGGTAAATTTTGCACAGCTGCAGGATCTTATCATGTAAAGAAAAATAAAACCTGCTTTATTTGAGGGAAATCCAAGAGGTTATCTTGGTTTAGTCCTGACTTTAGTAGTTGTCTTGCATGCTTAAACATATTGAATCCATGCCTAATTAATCATACTCTGCTACACTGTGGGAACATACTTCCGTGTATTATTTTCTTCAGAATAATATTGTTTAACAATATAGAGAACTGCATCTTTGCTATAACTTGTGGCTGTGCTCCTCAGAGAACCTTTCGAGCTGAAAGATATTTTCTCAGCATGCTCTGAGCAAAAGTAACGAATGTTACATTTCATGATCTTGACTGAAAGAAAGAGGTCTTTAGTCAAGAAACAGGGCTGAGATCAAAATTAGTGTTACAGGAACAGCTTTCAGATCTGGCTTGCTCTTTTGTGGGGTGATATATTTAACTCCTTCAGCTGAAGAGATTGCCTTACTACTGCTGGAGCTCCAGCCTAGCAGAGAGAGAGGAAAATGAACAACAATGAAGAATTTACACCCTTATAAATGCACATATTTTATTTAGTTATAAATTTCTCATCTTAAGAATAAAATGTGGACATTGTCACGGAAGACAACACCATAAATAAAGGAAAAAGCTTACAAGAGAGGAAAAAATTCTGTCCTACATGGTGATGAACACTAATTCAATTGTATTCCTTGAAAATACTCTGATAAAGCAACTGAGGCAGTTACACATTATGTGATAGAGACAGACAATTGTTACTCTCCACAGAGCAGAATAAGACATCTTAGGTATACAGGCTATCAAAAGCCAAGCTGTAATCTTATTTGCTAAAATTAGTAAAAACAATGAAAAAGTAACTATTTTTAAGGGGTTTTTTTAGCTGCACTGCATTTCAAACCATAAGAAGTTGGAGAGCGTGTGCCCTTTGAGCTGCATGCCACCCGAACAGAGAGACAATGACAAACCATGACCTAAAAAGACACTAGTGCCATCCCCAGCAGGCAGAACCCCTTACGGCAGCTGTCTGATGGTGCTAATGCTTCATTTCTCTGTGTGGGTACAGGTGTGCACACCAGGCAGGTAGCACCAAGAGGTGATGAAACAAGCAGTTCAAGAACCCCCAAGGCCTCCCTCACACAGAGCAAGGCAAAGGTCTGTAGTCAGAATCACCGCTATTTTCAAGTAAAGGACTAATAGCTTAGATTGATTTTGAATCTTCCAAAGGCGGGGTGGGCCCGAAGGGATGAAGGTGCACGATGGCTAAAGTGTGAATCCTCCAAGATAAGAAAGCAGAAGACTGTATGAGGCTCTCTCTTGATGGTGAGGATGAAACATCCCATCCCAGCACAGGGAGGGGAAGGCCTGAGCACAGCAAGTCACGTTAACCTCCCCAGAACACTTCCCTCCCATGCGGAGGAAGGAGTACAGGGTTTTCAAACTCTCTTTCCTCTAACCACTGGCAAACAAACATTGGATCCTCCAGCACTGAAAGCAAAGGCAAATTCCCCACCACAGAAGTGAATGCTGGGATTTGTTTGTTCTAGGGCCTAAATCTGGGATGGAAACAAACTGGTTTCTGAGTGGCTCTTCATAGGCTGCCAGGGCACATGCTCTGACCCCAGCGAGGGCATCGGAGCTCCAGGAGGCAGCAGAAGGGAGGAGGGAGCTCAGCCCTGTGGCTCTAATACCACTGCATACCTCAGGGACACATACAGAGAGCACTAATCACTGCTAACACAGGGACTACAGCCATCCCTATGCATGTATTTCTCATTCTATCATCACAAAAGAGGCATTTCCAGAGATTCTTGCCCAGCAAAAAGCTGCTTTGTTCAGTGCAGCCAGCTTCATTCCATGTGTCACCAAAATCACTGTCTTTTAGCTGTAAGTCCAAGAGCTGCAATGCTGCACTAGACCAAATGCCTAGAATTCAGTGTTCCCCTCTGCTCAGCCCTGCTCACTGCTCCAGCACCTCCCCTGACCTGCAACACTCTGGCAGACATAAGGACGAGCTTATTCATAGCCAACTCAGAGGAAGGGATCAGACCTGCTGACCGCAGAGACTTTGAGTTCAGCGCAAACTGACAGGAGAACAGTGTAGCAGAAGAGCCCTTCCCAAGGAGAGCTCTGTGCCGCTGCAGCTGTGGCAGCTGCTGGATGCTGCCATGGCCAGCCCAGCTCTCCGTGTGCCCCAGGATCTGCAAGCACACCAGCAGCCAGCCAGCCCAGGAGTTGCCATGATGTGGGCAGCTTCCCATCTGACATCCCATGTAAATGACATAACGAGGTGATCTGTGTATCTGAAATCGTGCTTGGTTGCAATCTAGGAGCCTATCCTGTAAGATACAGGTGGTGCAGCTCTTGGCCTGGAGAAGGGAGCCAAGGGGGGGTCACGGTCACGAGGGAGGCAACTGTCCCTGCACTCCCCAGGTCCGACTGAAGTGACCTCCCTTGGGCACACAGAAGGAGCACTGCACGAATGCAAGCTTGTAAGACTGTGGTATAAAGAACTTGCTGGGCATCACTGGGTGAAGCCCTGTGATCACATTCTCTGACCCAACAGAGTAAAAAATTCAGCCAGAGTTGCAGCATTCAGCAGTTCAAAGCTCCTTTCCCCTTTCATGAGCTGCTTGTGGATGGTGGTCTCTACCTGTGGGTTCCCTGTCCATGGGGTTCCACTGTGGACAGAAGACCTCTTGTCCTACACCAGCAGAATCCCCCCTCCAAACTGACAAGATTCCCGAGTGGGGTATCAGAGACATGCTGGAAGAGACCCGGTTCTATCCTGCATCCTGCAGTGATGAGCAGGCAACATCCTGCTTGGTGCACACTGGGCAGCACAGAGCACTGGCCACAGTGATCACAACATGCTGGGAACAGTGATTTGCACAAGCAAAATCTCCTCCCCAACATCTGTAGCACTGCCAGCAAGATGTACAGCAGAATTTGCCATCATCCCATCCCAGACATGTATTATGTTTCTGGCCCATGATTATGTTTCTGGCAGCACTGAGAGAACGCTTTGTCCCTCACCAAAGATTCATATTCAGCCTTAGAAAATAGTGCTGGCCAAGAGCACAGGAGGGAGCTGGAGTGAGGGAATCACCAAACCCTGGGGCAATGCAGCTCAGAGGAACTGTGTACAGGGGTTCACTGACTCAGGTTCATTGCAAAATTATTTTCCAAAACGAATCCATAGATGATTAAAACGTGATTTCTTTTTGGAAATACCTGAAGTTCTCTTCTTCACCCCATAACAGACAGAGGTTATTTCCAGTCTTCACTGTAAGTTATCACTGTGATCATCACCAGTTTGCAGCGCAATGAGGCAAGTCATAGGCTCTTCTAAATCTTGCTATTGAGAGTGATTGCTTGGCCTTGGCTAATCAATTAGTCCAATTATACAGCAGTTGGCACAGCAGAAGCTAATCTGCTGCTCAGGCAACTCATTACATGGGCAGGGCTGGAACTGCTCAGTCGTGTGCTGCACACACAGTCCTCAGCAACATTTCTAAACTGAATTCTGCACAAAGTTCTCCAGGACTACAACGCAAACTACATCCATCAAACCAGTTTCTGTCCATTCCCTTCTGAGTAAAGCATTTGCTCACCCCTTGGAATGACAATTCCTCTTCTGTGCAATTTCTGCATGGCACTTTGCCGTATCTGTATCAAATCCAAACTCTGTTAATTCTTCATTCTCTGTCACCCCTTGCAAACTCTGTCACTCCTCATCTCCATTTTTCTCCTCCAAACTCCTCTGTACCAATTATTTCTTCTACCCCACTACGAAATGCTTGCCAGCTCTTGATACTGCCTCTTCTACAACCAAACTTCACTTCTGTAGCAACTGGAACTGCTCTAGCTTGTCAGTGTAGGTCTGGCTTTGTGGTTTTGTGGCAATGGCTCAAGGAGGAGTATTTGGGCACACAGCAACTGCAGGGTTTTGTTTTGGAAACACGAATAAAGGGCTAAATAAGTGAATTAGAAAGGATCAGGAGGACAAAGCAGATCCAGCCAGCCAATTTAAAAGAACATTCTGAAAGTGTTCTGAAAGTGTCGATGACCACAGCAAATGACAGAACACACTCAATTGCAATGTTGTAGCCATGGTGGCACAAGCATCTGTGCATGGTACTCTTGGGAGTGCTGGTATCTGCTGTTAGACCAACTATTAGAACAATGCTTGTGAAAATATAAACTCCTTTCTGTGAAGACTTTCAGAAGAAAATAAACTGTCAAGGAGTGAGAAAACTACTATACAAAATAAGAAATAGATAACCCAGAATGCAAAGAGCAGAAGCAAAAAGAGTGAGTCTTCCTCAAATCAAAAGTCAGCCACAAAGGTCTGATGATGCCAGTCACTCCTCAGACAACTCAGGAAAATGAAAGTGAAAAATGCGTTGCAAATATGTTCAAGTTACACATGCTCCCCATTCCACTGCTACATTTTTCTCAAGCAGTCTCGGAGCTGCTTGGCCTGGCTCTGGCTGAAGAGCTGTGAGGAGGTGAACAGGAGCCACGGGCAGTGATGAACTGCCAGGAAGGACACGGCAGGTGCAGTAAGTGATTACATTTAACCCTGAGCTAACAGATCTCAAGGAAGTTTTTATTGTGATTCAAAGTAAAATATAGGGGCACGTTTGCAAAGATCAAATGAGCAGCTTGAGACTTCGAATTTCGTTGTGCTGCTGAATTTTCCCCACTCTCACACCTTTATCCCTTTTAACCACTGCTGGACTTGCTGACAGTGAGAGGGCATTTCAAAGACAAAAATTCAGTACTTATGGGACAGCCTGATTATTCCAGACTGCATATCCCGCCCAGAGGAGCTCCTGCTTTCTCTCTCTGTGGTGTCCTAGTGCTTTGGCAATGCTGCCCAGCTCTGGATCTGGCAGCTGAGCTGTGCGGATCCTCTGGAGTTTCATGTCAGCTGTGTCCCTTCTTTGTCTAAAATCATAGAGTATCTCATCGAAGCACTCTGTAGAATATCACACACGTTCCTCCTGAACCT
This sequence comes from Climacteris rufus, assembly GCA_013398175.1. Lineage (NCBI taxonomy): Eukaryota > Metazoa > Chordata > Aves > Passeriformes > Climacteridae > Climacteris > Climacteris rufus. Next base: position 104,334 of record VZRZ01004548.1, read on the forward strand.
TAGTCTGATCCATTTTATGATACAAAACCCTAGGTGTTCCCAAGACTTAATTATTTCTAATTACCTGCTATTGAGGGTTTTTTCCTCCATGGAAAACAGCCTTATAGTGCAGAAGAGAGACACAGAACTGATCGATATGGGCATATGAAGTGATAGGCAGCAAAAGAGTTTAAGTTGAAAAGGTTTTGTTCCTGGAGACCACAGAAATAGAGGCTCAGGATGCCACAGAGCTGGGAAAGATATGTGCAGTAAACAAACCCAGTGCTCAAACAAACACTGGAAAACCATGGTTCTTTTGCTTGCCAGCATCACAGTGAGAATATCTGTAGCTCAAGAACAGTATGCACAGTCTACTCTTACCAACCACGAATGTAGGAAAAGTGCCAGAAAGGTCTCAAACAATATCAAAGAAAGATTTTCAACCTTTGGGTCTGCACCTGCTGAGGAGCTCAAAGATTAGTGACTAATGTCATCTGTCAGTCAGCCTAAATTCACTCCAAAGTGTCTCATACTGACGACTGAGTACTGAAGGGACTGCTCACAAATGCTGACAAAGGTGTATATTAAAAGACGCTGGCCTGTTCCGCTGCCAGATATAATCTACAAAATGCAGAGTGGCAGCTCCTGAGTAATGTGTGGCACCCTGTTCTGGAATTTGCCAGCAAAAAAGCAAACCAAAAATGTACTAGGCTAGTACAAAAGCTATTTTGATAGCGTGATGTGGAAAACTGGATTACTAGTACAAGCAAAAAGCTTTCTCTGCTATTCCATATAGCTGTAACAGGAGTGCTTCCCAGGGCAGTCACTACAGCAGGTACAGAGAAGGTATCACGGCAGGCAGAGTGTTATTAAAAAGCCTGTATCCCAGGAAGTGTACTGCCTGATCTCTCTCTCAATCACAAATGCACTTCTGCAGCTATGGCAGGTATGCAAGGGGCTCTCCCATGCCTAACCCCATGCTGCAGGGACTCAGCCTGCTCAAGTGTTCTTCAGGTACAATGCAAACCTGTTGAGAGCCCTGCCACATACCAACCCTGTACAGCAGGTCCTCTCAACAGATAATGTTTCACACAGTGGCATGACATAAAAAATTCCAAATACACTAAAGCATACTTTTATTTTTCACGATAAACACTAATTGAAGCACACTGTTCTTGGAGCAAACTGTTGACCCTGGTTTCACACTGTTCTGCACACTCAAGGGCTCATACCAATAAAAGGGAGTGTGACATGTAATTAAATATGTCCAATGACACTTTGAAGTGATGGGAACTGATGACAGCGTACAAAGCATAGTGAGGAAACAATCGATTCCATAACGCTGCTTTCAGGTTTCCCCAGGCCCTCTGTCCCTGTCTGCAAACACAGAGCCATGTAGGTTACTGGAAATGAGCACACAGTGAGCAGGCCCTGCACCCCAGCCTCAGCTTTTGGGAGGCTTCCAGCAAACCTGCCATGTGTGCACAAGGAGTGAGGCGCTGACCAGAAATGCTAGATGCAGAAAAAATTGCCCAGAATGATTCCCCCTTCGGAGTGTCAGAAATCAAAGACAGAAATACCAGTCAAATACTCCAAGACACAAGTTAGTAGTGGCTGGCTCCCTTTGCTGTGCTGAGGGGGGGGAACAGGATGAACACATGCAATGGGAGAAACTCCTGCCGCTCTGAGTTGTAGTGTGGCCCCAATGGAAACAACTGCAACAGTCCCAAACATTTCCAAAGAGAGATACTGTATGCTGCTGTTATTGTGGTACACTTCTCCAAAACAGAATGTCCCAAACATTTCCAAAGAGAGATACTGTATGCTGCTGTTATTGTGGTACTTCTCCAAAACAGAAGGTGTCCTCCTGTCTTTGGGATTGCACTTGGTGTTAGCAGTCAGCAAAATAACAAAACCAAGTCCCGAGAACATACTCAGACACTTCAGATTCTGGTAATGCAGCACCAGGGCACATTACTGATAATAATGTACTTCATGGGCATAAGCAACCATGGAAGATAAGGAATCATGGAGACTAAAACAGAGGTTTAATCTGGTTAGTTAAATTACCAGTTAATTCTACCTGGTCATTTATTATGCCACAAGTAAGAGTGAAATAAGTAAAGGTAACCAAATCCCATCAAAACTCCCAGAATTTTCTGGTCTTGATTACAGAGCCAAATTTTCCATTTTGGACACCAAAGTACAGTTTTGTTTTTAGAAAACGAGCATCTGGCATCTTCTCATTATTCCTATTGTGTCTTTTTAAACTACATTCAGTATAAAGTGCTGTGTAGTATATTCAGCACCGGTGTTTGTGGCACAACACTCAAGGCACTGACATCGGCATTTTGCACCCAAGCTGGAAAGTGAGACTTGAGTTCCCCATGTTTACTGCTGCAGAAATCACTCTTCTTTTTTTCTCCAGGACATGTGCCCCATTCAGAACACAAAATGAGCTGGAAATTCTTTAGGGAACTAAGCAATCTTCAAGTGAGTCTTTAAATGATCCACATTTTTTATGGTCACTCTATATCCACCCTTTCCGTGCAGGTGCACAGCAACTCATTTAATCTTTCACACCTAGAAGGCAGATATCTGCAGAGAGACTGTTTTTAGATTCTCTTTGTAATCCACAGGCCATAAGAGATACTCCAGTTTCAGCCTCCCATGGCACTTTTTCATCTTTTAGCTAAGGATAAAGGAAAAACATCTTTTAAAATTCCGTCCTATGAAATTTTTGGAAGGCCGGCAGTGTGACTGTTCTCACCTACTACAGGAGCAATATCCATGAGCCCAGCTTCTGCAACATGCCAACTCGTGCAGGGGACAGAAGAGCTCACAGAAAATGCCACGACCATCTGTAAGACCTTTCTCTTCACAAATTTTGGCTATTTATGGTATTATTCAGTTTTTATATTTTACCTGTAACTTCAACAGTGCAAGATAATTATTGCTAGATGGATAACAGACATCTCTCTTACAGGAGAGGAATTGTGAACTGTGGGCTTTATCCTGGGGCTTTAAATTCCCTCACAACCTTGACTGAAGAGTGATTTTCTGTCAGCAAAACATAATTTCCTCACCCTTTTATGTTTGATTTCATTCACATTTGCCAGAAATATCAATGGTCAGATGATCACAAGTTTCAACTCTAAAAAATACAGTTACAGAAAGTCAGAGAAAGAAAAAAGACACTGTGAAACTAAACTGCAAGGCAATCCCACAGGATTCTCATTGTCATTCCTGTCTCACCACCACCTCACTTTGGACAATGGTTTGCTGTTTAATCACACAGAGCAGACCATCCTCAGCACTGTAAGCACTAAACTTTGAAAACGTCACCTTACCCCTGAGACAACACCCACAGCAGCATCCACATACAGCCAGGCAAATCTCCCCCTTTGCCTTCATTAGGGACTCATCCCTGCATCGAGAGAATGAAAAACAACCTTCTACACCTGGGAAAATGCCATCCCCACTTCAGCTGTGGTTGCTGTCCCAGCACCACTTCCCAGTGGCAGTAGCATGGCCAGAACACTCAGGATGGTGGCACAGGCACCCCTGGGCAGGAGACAAGAATACCAGTCCCAGACTCGCAGTGATGCCATCCACTCTTTGGTCATGGTGGCTGCTCCTCTCCAGCACCATCTCTCAGAGGCTGCAGAACAGTCAGGATGCTCAGGATGGTGCCACGAGCACCCCTGGGCAGGAAAGACCAGTTCCAGCCTGACAGCTGCTCAGCTGAACTTAGCTGAACTGCTCAGCTTGTAGCATCAGAAGCCAAACTCCGAAGAGGTGTCCTGAGCACAATGCTGTGTGCACTCCCCAAACATAGAGAAGGGTTCAGCACCCACAGCCTTATCACACCAGATTAAAGACCAGATTCCTTCCCCATCACCCAAGACTACAGACTGGAGCATTACTTGCTCCACAGAGTATCCTTAGAAAAAAGAAGTGGCAGCAGTCACATCTCTACCCAAAACTGACACACATCCCCTCGGTCCTTGTGGGTCTTCATGGATTTATGTTAAGCTGATTTTTGAATGGGGAGATGGAGAAACGAGAGAGCATGAGATAAAAAATTCCAAGGATACAGAAGAACCTTCTGAGAAAGCAAAGCACCATTGCTGTGTGCAGGAGATATGGACACCATGTACAAATAGTTCAGGGCTCAAGTGCACATCCACAGCCATCCAGGTACACACAAAACCTTATTCTCCTTTGTACAGTCATCAGGAAAAGCTCTGTTGCAACAGATACCAGCATAGTCTCCCTTTTAAGTATATCATACACATTATACAGCTTCCATGATGGCAGAGAGCAGAGAACAGTTTGGCACAGAAATCCTCTACACATTCTCTGTTATTACAAAATAAACTAAAGGCATTTTAATTCCTGTGTATTCCTTTCATCCTTTTTCTCTATGACTGCCCAGGCACAATAAAGGAAGCAGTCTGTGCCATGCTATGCCATGCCATGCCATGCCATGCCATGCCATGCCATGCCATGCCGTGCCATGCCATGCCACACCATGCCTCCTGCAGCTGGACATGCCACAACCTCCAGGCTCAGCTGTTTGCACACCTCCATGTGCATGTGGCAGCTGTCCCAGGTTGGGTTAGGTGAGGGGAGTTACCTGCTGAGTATTACACAGCAGTGGAAGCAACGAACAATCTGTCCAACGCTTGCAGGTGAAGCATGCACCAGGGAGAAGTACACCATTCCTTCCTTCCTAAGTGCTTCACGGTACTGGTAAATCAAGCTGTGGAAAGTGCAGATAAGATCGGGGCAGCTCACAGTCCTACTCAGTCCAGCCCGCTCAGTCAGATTCCAGAGCCACCTCCATCCCTGCTGGAAGCACACTCTGTGCTTCATACAGAAACTTACATCTGTGGGATGGCTGAAGCTATAAAAAGCACTGACAATTTCCAGCAAATTTGCATAGCTTGCTGCTGCTGCTTACATAAGTGATTTCTAGTTAACTACATACAAAAAAATTAAGGCCCAAAATATATTTTAAAACCAACCCCTTACAAATGTGACTGAATGACACATCTTTCCAGTCCTCCACAATCACTTGGGTAGAAAAGGCAGACACAACAGTTTTCTCCAGAGGGTCCCATCCAAAGCACCTCCTGGAATACATACCCCTGAGATCTAACACCACCCCACTTTCTTGACATCTATGCTGCCCTGCACCATAAAGGTTGTCACAAACTGGAGCACCTGAGCCTTGTGCCAGGTTGCTCTTAGGTCTGGAGCTGTATACATGTCATCATCCCAAGCTTCCCTGATGCAGTTGGGATGAGGAGGCAGCTAGCCTCAGGATAGGAAACATAAGCTGTTGAGAAATTCCTCAGTGTATCACACACCACACTGCATTGGCTCTATACCCGTGTTAACCACCTCCTCACTTGCATTTGAACAGATTCCCTCTCACTCCAGGCTGAGAAGGCCAATTGCTTAACCTGGGGCTACAACAGTCTGGTACCGAGGGGCCCTGTAGGGCTCTGCTCAATGGTCAAAAGATCAGGCAAAAATATAAAGTACAAAGGAGGGAGGAAAGGGTCAAAAAGCCCTTGACTTTCAGGTCTCAGGGCTGCCATAGCCATTAATCACCAAAGGAGGAGTGAGGGTTGATGCTGATGGTATCTACTCAATAGGATATGGATCCCAAGCAATAACATCCCTCCTTCCCCAAGCCTTTCAGCTTGCAGAAAGGTGTTGTTTGCTCACAGACCAAGCTTGGCCAAAGCAAAACCACATCAATCTGGCAGCAGTCTTCAGGATTCCTCTGGTGTCCATGGATTGTCATGCTCAGGAAATACTGGTTAAGGACCATTTCTCCATTAACCTACTCTCTACAACATTATAAGAAACTGTACTTGGTTCTCCAACACAAGGAAGACACGGACATACTGGAGAAAGTCCAGCAATGAGCCACAGGGGTGATTAAGGGACTAAAGTGTCTCTCGTACAAGGACAGACTGAAAGAACTGAGACTGTTTAGCATCACAACAAGGCAGATTGAGAGGGATATTATTAATGTGAATTAAAACCTGTGGGGGGGACAGTAAAAAAAGCATAGATAGACTGTTCTCAGTGAAATCCACTGAAAAGATGAGATGCAACGGGTATAAATTAAAACATGAAAAATCCCTTTAAAGGGACACATATGCCTTTAAAGGATACAACAGAAAACTGTGAGGGTAGTTAAACAATGGAACACATTGTCCAGAACAGTTGTGGTGTCCACCCTTGCACACATTTAAAACCTGACAGACATAGTCAGGCAAGCCAGACTAGCTGATCTCCGAAGGTCCCTTCCAACCCAGTGGTTCTGTGAATAAGACCACAGCAGCCTCCTCAACCACTCCCACCTCCTCAGGGAATTTATATGGAACCCCACTATGGAGCTGATACTCTCCCTTTCTCCTTTTGCTCTCTACTTTTGATAGGCTTTTGGTTTATGCTACCACTTTTGCTTTATGACAATGGTATCCTTTCCAGAGCTCACAGAGACATGTTGTTCCTGGCTTGTCCCTACCATGAGCTCCTTCAGTCCTCCTCCAGCTCTAATTGCCCTGAGCAGGAACCTCCAGCCATCACTGTTTTCCTCTAACCCGCCACTGTGCGCTTGCAGCAGCCACAGGAGCAGGAAACAAAGGATGCAAAATGTCTTTACCTCCCTGTGTCTCTCTTGCCCCACATTCACCACATTTGTGGTCCTTTCCTAGATTTTCTGTGATGAATGAATCAAAAACACATTTTTGCTAGCAAAAGAACTCAGGAGGCAGGCAAGGCAACAATACCTCAGAAACACCCATCTTTGGCACTGGGCTTTGTTTCCTTCAAGTCACCTTCATGGTTTTCTCAGAGCTACCCAACTCTACGTTTGCCATTACGGCCTGTTCAGATTACCCACCAGCCATGCATATATAGTTTTCTTTGCAAGAGCCAAGAGCTACCACATAGTGTGAAGGCACACAAGGCAGGAGAGCCTGCCCCATTCTCAGCTCCTGGAGAAAACAGCTGGGATGCACAATAGCATGCGGATGATCAGTGATGGCATATCTGCAGCCTGGCTGCCTGTGAGGAGACTCAGGTGCTGTTGGTGCAGCAGGTTCTTCTCAAGTCAGCAATCAGCCTCAGGAACAGTCACTTCTCCTCCTTCATCCATCAGGAACCAGCACGCCACAGACTGGCTGCTGAACCACAGCTTGAGGGTGGGAGAGATTACCCTCTCTGCTGTTCTTCACACCTTTCTCACTTCCCTTTTTCAGCTCAGGACCAAAACTCAGTGCAGACTTTCGAACCAGTGCTGTCAGGGATGATCCTAGTGTTCATAAATGTGAAGACCTATGAATGAGAAAATCCAGCCTTCCTATCTAAACATGGTGCAGGCTTCAAGTCACAAAGGCTTCAGAAGAAGGCCACCTCCTTCTGGTAGTTCCCAGCCACTCAACAGACTTTGCTGAGAGAAGAAGGGGTGTGTGTTGTGGAGGGCAAATGCTGCCAGCCCTGGCATTCCTCGGTCAATGCCATGAGCCAGTGTTCAGTCAATGCTGCAGCAGAAAATGCAGTCAGCTCTCCTTCAGGCTCCAGAGAGGACACAAGTAGTTGCTGGAGTAAACTGGGCCAGTGAAATGAGGGCAGGACAGGGGGAGAGGGTAACATCTTCCTCTTTCCATCACAATGTGTGGTTAAGTTCAGCTGAGGACAGAGCACTGAACCTTAGCATGAGCTGCAGTGCCAGGTCCAGGGCCACACAAAGACTGTGCAAGGGCTGTCTGGTACAGAGAGAAGACTCATGTCCATGGCCCCATCTGGACAAGCACTGTCACCACCTCCCTGACGTCAGCTTCAACATCAATGTGGCAGGGCAGGGACTCGGATCAGAGAACAGAGGAGAGTATTTCTATTGTGTTTTTCAGTTAGATCAGGTCCCTCAGCAAGCTGCATTCCTGCACTCAAGGGAAAAGCTACCTTTAGACTAGGGAAAGGCTACCTGAACAGAGCCATGAGAGACAGACACACACAGAGCTTCCTTCGCACACATCTGCTGTAAAGTGTGCCAAGTACGTGTGATCCCACAGATTTGGATAATTAGCTCTCATTTGATGTATTTTTTAACTCTGGCTCATAGTCCTTACTAGGTACTACCTCTGGAGAAAAGGAAAACATGTCAGAGCGAACACACTCAGCCCTTGTCATCTTTCTTGCGTTCTTATTGAAGGTTTTCCCAAGAGAAAGGGGGCCAGGCTATTTGGACAACTGGTCTCAGGAAAGTTGTCAGTGGTACATGAGCCAAGGGTCAGAAAGGCATGTCTGCAGGCCTGCAGGCACTGATCCAAGCACAGTGGAACTTGCTCAGACTTAAGTAGGGAAAGGGGAGTTTCTGTGAAGGAGATTACAGGAAAGCAAAGTTATAGTAGTTTGCAGAAGCAATTCCCCACTGCCTTTGATGAGCAGAATTTTTCACATCTCATGATACATTTTTCTTCAAACAATTCCTACATTCCCAGATACGTAAATATATAGCAATTTGTGAAACCACATTCACATATCTCAGTAAGTGATCTTGGAGGTGGCAAAACTGACAAACAATAGGGCTCCCGCATTCTAAAACTAACAAAAGAAATCCCAAGTGCATCAGTGGCATGGGAGGGTCCCTGGCCTCACTCTTGTAGCATCAAGTGGGCAACTCTTGCTTCTACTTTCCTATCTTTCCAGGTAATAATGAGAAATAGGAACTCAATGGAAACATCAGATTTTTTCATTTGGACACGAGAAACAAAAAGGCACTGCCAGATCTGTGGGCAAAATGTCCTTTAGCACAGAATCTTTTGCTCACAGAACATTGCTCTACAAGCAACTAGTGGGCTGGTTTTGTTCCCTGCCTCTTTGTATTCTCTGGAGGGTGTGCATGGAAAATCTGGGATGGGCATTGCCTGCCTTGCATATAGGCAAAGCAGGCTAGCTGATTCCCCTCAGGAACCTGAAGAACAGAGGCTGACCCAAGAAACACTGTGCAGCTAATGGCTTCAGCCCATTCACTGCAGGGACATGCTCCCAGAGACCATTGCCATGCCCACAATCCTCGGTTAAGTTCCAACTGACAACAGGGCATAGGCAGAGAGGATAGGACTGATGGGGTCCCAGCAAGTTCTTGCTTTAGTGCATGACATGTTTCAGATCTCACATGCAGAAACTGTGAAGGCACTCTCCACGGACATATCTTTTACACTCACATTGTGTCTTGTTTGCATGGACAGAAAGCAATAAACACGTTCAGGCACAAGCAATTCCAAGGTGGGAATATCCAACTGTTGCTCCAACTGTCAGGGCCTGAAAATTACTGAAGCTGACAGAACTACTCTATATCCTGACACAAAGTCCATGTCCTTTGGGTCTGGGCCAATGGCCTTAACCCTGCTGGGGCTCCCTGAGCCATGCCACAGGTATGGTAGCATGGTGTCTGTGGCCAGCTGGGGAACTGCTGCAACAGAGGGGGAGAAGAGATGGAGAAGGCTCCAGGGAGAACTTAGAGAATCTGCCAATACCTGCAGGTGCTCCAAGAGAGCTGGAGAGGGACTTCTGACAGGACAAGGGGGAGTGGCTTTAAGCTTAAAAAGGGTAGATTCAGATTAAATATTAGGAAGAAATTCTCCTCTGTGAGGGTGCTGAGGCCTTGGCACAGGTTGCCCAGAGAAGCTGTGGGTGCTCCATCCCTGGAAGTGTTCAAGGCCAGGCTGGACGGGACTTGGAGCAATCTGAGAGAGTGGAAGGTGTCCCTGCCTATGACAGAGCTGGTGTAACAGAATGATCTTTAAGGTCCCTTCCAACTCAAACTGTACTGTGATTCCATGATTGTATATCTGAATTACCTCTTCCACAACATAAATCCATTACATGTTCAGTGAAAGGAAAGGAGAGGCAGTGGGTGCGTGTGAGGGAGAGAGGAAGGAGCGGAACTTGCCCAGCATCTGGCCCTCGTGAGTGACTGGCAGGGGGTGCATCACCGCAGCCACTGACTTGTGCTGCTATTTAGCGATTGTGAAAATCCAAGTGTCCGGAGCAGCCCGCAGCTCGTCACGCACCTGAGCCCTGCCGGTCTATGGCTACAACTACAGGTACCAAAGGCTCTGGCTGCCGGACCGCGGCCGGGCAAGCGCCTCCTTCCCCGAGTGCCGCAGATTCTTACAGCACCCGGCCGCCTCAGCTCGGGGCGGCCGGGGCATCTGGCGGGCACGGGGCACAACGATGCTGAGGGGGGGCCCCAGCAGCACCACCACGTGGGCCGCACATGCCCCCCACGGAACCGCGGGCACCCCCCGCGGGACATCCTCGGGCCGGCCGCCTCCCGCCGCCCTCCCCCCGCGCGGCGCGGCCCTGGCCCCGGTCCCGATCCTACCTCCAGCAGCTGGACGTAGCTGGCCGGGAACCAGCCGCGCAGCCCGTCCTCCTTCTGCCCTTCCCACCAGCCGCCGTCTGGCACCTGCAGCACCGTGATCAGCTCTCCCGCGGCAAAGCGCAGCCCCTGCCGGTGCCGCTCCCCGGAGAAGGGGTACAGCGCCTGGCAGCGGGTCCCCGACATCCCGCCTGAACGCGCCCGCAGCCGCCGCGGCTCCGCGCCTGCCCCGCCCCGCCCCGCTCCGGGGGCCCCGCT
>VZRZ01004548.1:115072-127819 GCA_013398175.1 Climacteris rufus
GGGGAGGCCGAGGGGAGGAGGGGGAAAGTGGGAGGAGGAGTGGTGGGAGGAGGGGGAGAAGGGCAGAGCGGGGGGAAGCAGGGCGAGGACAGGCTGTGCAGGTGCGCAGAGCGGTCTGTGTGAGTGGCACTCGTGTCGGTGGGACAGCGAGGGAGACCGAGTGTGACCCTGAGAGACAAGGCGGGGGGACACCGTGTGTGTGTCTGTGTGTGATAGACACAGTCTGAGGGACCCTCTGTGTGACGTCTATGTGCTGGACACCCCTCTGTGTGTCTGTGTGTGAGGGATACCACGTGTGAGGGACAGACGCTGTGTCACCGCATGGGTGCGTTAGTGATGCCCACGTGTAGGTCTGTTAGAGGCAGCCGTGTATACGAGTCACCGTATTTGTGACAATGGGACACCCGTGTCTGTCCATGAAAGGCGGCAGGTGAGACACTAAGCGTGTCTGAAGCATGTGAGACATTGTGTGCTTGTCACCTATATGTGTGTGCAACACCTGTGTGTCTGTGACATGGTGTGTGAAGCACCGTGCGTGTCTAACACCTGCATATATGACCCTCTGTGTCTGAGACGCTCTGCCTGCATTTGGAGAGACTCGTGTCTGTGTGAGTGTGAGACGTCTCTGTTTTTCTGAGACACCGTGTGTGCATTTGTTACTCATAACCAAGGGTGTGAAATCCATTTTGCCTGAAAGACTTTGTGTGATGCACTTAAGCATGTATGAGGTGTATGTGTGATACATCCTCAAGTGCATGTGTCTCTGCAACACTTGTATGAGTGCACAACTTGCTTCATGTGTGTGTCTGACTGCAGCACATGTGTGAATCGCACAGGCATGAGACACCTTTGTGTGGCACTCTGGTCTGTGTAACGTTTGTGTCACACAGTGATGCACTGTCTGTGTGTGCAACACTCTCATCTGGGTGATACTTGTACATATGTGTGTGTGAGTCACCATCTTGCATGTATTTTGTTTATGAGTACCCACAATATGCACAACCTGCTCTGAGTGTGCCTGTCTGCCTCACTCTGCAGCGTGTGACTTGTGTGTTTGTTTGGCTAAGTCACATCTGCCCGTGTATGCAGGTCCTGACTTTTCTCTTTGCCAGCCCCATGTTTTGGTGTGTATGAACATGTGTGTCTCTGTCCAGTTATGCACACATCACTCACTGCACATATTTAATATATACCTGCCTGTACATGTACAAGCACAGGTGTGGATGTGTGTCTATGAAACTCAGGTACATGTATGTGTGAGTCGCTTCAGGGTCAGCTGCCTGACCCCCTCCAAGTTCATGTGTGTGTATGAGAGCATATGCATGCCTGAGACTTGCCCACAGAGTACTTGAGGTCTTCATGTGTGCATGGGTGTACCTCAAAGGCAGGGCATTGCATACCTGAGTGATTGTGCTACATCTGGTGTGTTGTTTATGGGATATGTACTTGTGTATTTGCTTATGAGACTCTCCCAAAACTGTGTGTGTGACAAACTCAACCTTGTATGAAAGTGCACACGTTTGCTTGTGGAGGAGACACGTTTGTGCACGTGAGAGATTCACCTGTGACTGTGACTCATCAGGGGGGAGGTACATGTGAAAACACATCTGGAGGCTGAGCTGCCTCTGAGTCCCACCTGTGCCATGTATGTGCAACCTGCCCTGAATGCCCAGGCCTTGCTCTTACAGGAAACTGACCTTATGGGACAACCATATGAGAGCCAGCTGCACATGTGTGTCTGTGTGGTTGTGTGGAAGCTGGCTCTGTGAGTGCCTGTGTACACCTGTGCATGAGACATTCACTCCAGGGTACCTGTAAGAGTTAGTGACTGGTGTGACTCACTCCACCATAGGTGTGTATGAGGGTCTTATCTATATTTGTGCAATGTGCTGCACATGTGGGACCCTGTTTGTGTGCTGTGTATGTGGCACATGGAGAAGAGGGAGAGGCTCACTCCTGTGTGTGCAAGAGTCACACCAGTATGCGTGTGGCAGGGATGAGGCAAAAGGCATTGGATCAGCCTGCCTCACAGCTGTATCCAAGCCTGGCACCCATCATACTTCTGTAGTTAGTTGATGGAGACAGGAAGGAAGGGCACAAACTTGATGTTACGTTCAGATGTTGTGAGTGAGTCCTTTGTCCTGCTGACTGATGGGAGCCAGACATGCCCAGCAGACATGTCCATGTATGTCCATGAGGTGCACTGTGTTGATTGCCTCCCAGGCACTGTATGTCTGCAGGGAGCAAGAAAACATGTGTCTCTTTCCAGTGCATTTGTGAGACTCTTAGGAGCAGGCAAGTGTGTGAACACTGAACTCTGTGCATGTCTTTGAGAATCTTGTTGGTCCACAGGAGAGGCTGACTTGACTCCAGAATACACACACACACACACACACACACACGTAGGACTGCACTTGTCTGTGTACACATCACTCATTTCACTGTCACACAGTCAACTGTGAATGTGACAAACTCTCACATTGTGTGCCACTCGTGAAACTTAGGATTCATAGTTTGCCTCAGTCCAGAGTGCGTATGTCCCAACAGCAGTAGGCACTTCTCCACAGGCTAAGGAGATCCTTTCCTCATGGACCTTTGACACAGAGTGTGTGTGTGTATAAACCACAGTGTATTCATGCACGCTGCTCTGTAGAGGATGAGATCTGTGCAGTGATTCTTCCTCTGGGCATTACAATATGGTCTCCATATTCCAGTCACTAATTCCCCCAGGCTGTGTGTCCTGTTCTGCTGTACGAGAGTGCATGTTTGTATGCTGCACATCTGGGCATGCAGCTGTTCATGTGACATGTGTCCCTGACCTACTGCAGTGGGTGACAGTCAGATACTCAACTGCCTGTGGCTGACTGTGTGTGCAACTCACTTCAGGGAGCAGGTGCTGGGGCAGGTAATTGCAAGGCACACACATCAACATTCCAGTGGAAAGGTCGCAGGTGCCTCTGTGAGCAACTCCACCCATTTGTGGTGTTTTGCTGGGAGCTCAGTCGTTTTCACAGATCCCATATGGCTACTAACTCCTGTATGGCCTGTTCCGTTTCTAAGATTCAGATTTCTTTCTCTTCTGTCTTTTTTTCATGGATGAAGAGCCTATCATTTTTCCTTTCAATTTGTTCTTGCTTTGCAATCACTAGTGAGGTGCAAATTCAGAACAACTACCACATTTGTGCCAATAATATACTATCGTGTGTGTGTCTCCTGGCCTGGGGCTGTACAGGCCTTTTATTTATGTGACCTTTTAATGAAGCATTTTTCCCTCTCTTCTTGGAATTTTAGAAATTTGCAATACCAGTTTCTTTGGTATTGCAAAGCACTCAGGTAACCTGACTATAGCCTTTCTCCTGGACCTTTCAGAAGGTGACTTTCAATGTAGTTGTCCTTCATTTAGACAGCACCAATCTGAGCTGAGCTCATCAGGGTTTTTCTTAGGATTCTTTCAACAATTTTGAGCCTACTTTCCACAGTTCTGTTTTTGATCCTCTGAATTGTGGTAAATTGCTTTAAATCATCCCCTTTTGATAAGTATTTAAGCTGCTAACTACTGATCTATGATCCATTATGTGGTATTATCACACCAGCTGTGCCTTGCTTGGCAAAACCCCACAGACCTGATATCATGGCACACATCCAGGTACATCCATCAGCACTGTTTTCTAATGATGCCATTTATAGATGGCAAGAACCAAAATCAAAACAAACTCTTATATTTTTCCTCAGCATATACAAACCTAGCTTTGCTATGTTGCAACTTGGATCCAAATAGTTTAGAGCATTCATGTAAAATAATTAATTTTGGTTTAAATTTTGCTTTTCTTATGTTTGATGTTGACAGAATGCTTTAGTATTTTCTTTGGTTTATTCTCTCATACTTTTTTCCTCTACTTCCAACTTGTTTTTTCTCACTATTTCCCTTTCTGATATTTTTGCAGGCTCCTGTTCTTCTTTGCTTGAACTTTACTGATGAGAGAGCCTCCAGAAGGGTTTCAGTCCTAGGGTTGTCCCCTTCCTGAAGCAATTACAAACTTCAGCTTTTTAGCAGGCAAGCCCAAATATAAACACTCATTTAATTTTTATTTTAAATTTTCTTTCTAAACCTGTTACTACGTCTTGACTTTGGCTTGTGTACCAATGTCCAGTATGTAAGCAGAAGGGCTCTGTTCCTGTCAGAGGATGCCTTTTAGCCACTGCAAGTAGCTATCTCTTGAACAGTTCCTTAAAGAATCCTCATTTCATTGTGCAGATAATTACAAGGTTGGTTTCTTTTGAGCTATGTCTGATCCTTCTCTATTTGCAGGATGGCTTTACTTCCTGCAGAGAGCAGCTCTTGTGAAAGGCTTGGTTCGACCTGTGCTTACTTCTACATCATGTTATGGCTGTATTGTGAACGATGTTAAAGGGGGACAAGCTTGCTGTCTATGAGGAAAATTATTTCAGAGAATAGGCATCTTTTTTATCTAGCATAAGACATCAGAGCCAGAGTCATGATGAGATATAGAAGCCATCCCAGAAACATGGAGATTTGCCACTTCAAGGGTAGCAGGCACTGGGATGAACTGGTCAGCTTTCAGTCTCAGCCTTTTTTCCTACCATCTGTTCCAGCTCGACTAAAGTATCTCAGCTGTATGCAGGTGTTCCCTGGGCAGCACACAGCAGAATGTTCAAAACAATCCCTCTGGCTGCAGGATCTTTCTGAATTTATTTCCTGAGCCATCACAACTGTTATACTCACTCTGCCATCTGTTCTAGGAATGTAGACCACTTAGCAATGAGAAACCAATTCTGAATTAGTATCACATGAACATGTTCTGTGTTAGGGTGAGATCTTGAAATTATTTTTTTCTTCCTGTCTGCCACCAAAGAGCCTAGGATGATGACCTCAGTCTTGGCCAACTAACTTTTTAACAAACCTTAGTATCAATAAATGCTAACTGTGAATGAGAAAGAACCAACTTCGTATAATTCTTCGTATTATTCTTCGTATAATGGAGGCAGAAAGCCTCCACTATGGTCATCCAGTCAGAGAGAGCTTATTCCACAATTTCACAGCTTGTACTTGGGGCTTGAAATGAGACCACTAAAACAAGTTGTGTACAGATGGGCAGATTCCCTGAAGAGGAACCTCCTAGGAACATCTTGGGAGTACCAGAAGAAGGTTCACATTTAACAGCTGTAGGAGCAGTGTGGTATGATTATTTTTGTTTAAAGCAGTATTTGACAACCTGTATAGCCCATGAAAAAGATCTAAATGACTCCAGCTGTCTTCACTGAACAGATCCTGCAGAGTTCACAATGAGAAAAGGTTATCATAGGTGCATGGAAGAGCTCTTTAACCATGATGGATTGGAGAGTCACATGAATAATTGATTGGCCATAGCCGTTTGCAAGAGGTGGCAGCATCAGTTCTCCTGAGGCCAGGAACCAGGAAAGAAAGAATCTGAAAAGAAACCACACGCAGTACTGGATCTTTAAATGACCTTTGATGTCTAAATGACTAGCAGAAATTCCATTTTTGGAGAGGAAACATTCTAAGCCTGTACACAGAAGATACTTTCAGTTGTTAAAATGCTTTAAAACTCTAGGTTTTGGTAGAAGGGGCCATTCTCAGTGGTTTGAAAAGCCAAAATACCAGAACAGATAGAGGAGCTCAGAATAAAATTTCATCTGGTCTACAGTCTCCTTTTGGTCAGCAACTTGCAGAGAATTGCTGGGCTGAATGAGAAAGCAGGACAGCACATAGCAGTGCTTCCTGTGAATACTCTTCCACTGTCC
The DNA here is from genome assembly GCA_013398175.1 of Climacteris rufus. NCBI lineage: Eukaryota > Metazoa > Chordata > Aves > Passeriformes > Climacteridae > Climacteris > Climacteris rufus. The sequence goes on from VZRZ01004548.1 coordinate 120,857, forward strand.
ACAGATTCCAGTTTAGGGATTTCCTAGACCAGATATTCTTGAGTATCACACTTGGAAATTCAGGCATCCAGGACTTCAAATGTTCTAAGCACAGGACTTGGGTTTATGAGTCATGATCACCTGATCAAATATGTGATTCAAACATGAATAGAAAAAAAGCACTAAAGGATACAGCATGGCTTTACCTTTGATTTCCTCTTTCAGAAGTTTTTCAGATGGCTCTGCCGACCTTGGAACTCCCCTTGTACAAGATCAACTCTGAAAATGAAATCAGATTTGCAGTGCCCTGCCTGGCTGTGATTATAGTAAAACTTTGTGATGTTCCAGGGCAGGTTTAGTCATCCTTGTCTTAACAATGCCCAGAGCTGTATCTACTATTTTAGAGTCAGACATAAACAAATGTATTCCCTGTCTATAAATGGACACTGATACTACATGAACAAAGAGCGTGTGGTGATTCACCTGAGAATAAACTGGATTTGCCTGCCAGGATAATTCACCTGGAGAGATGACTGCTTCCAATCACTTCCTTTCTTGGAAGCAGGCTGAGAATAACAAACTGTTTTGATAACATCAGCCTATTTCCAGTAAACATATTTCCTACTGAGAGGCAGGGCAGGTCCCACCCTGTTACATGACAGACATGTAATTGGTCATAGAAATGTGACTCATAACTGATACTTTGCCTCAGAGTTAGGTGTCAGCAGCAGCCAGATGTCACAAACTCCCGTTTGTAAGAGTGATGTCAAGCCTCCTTTCCAGAAGTTTGGTATTCATCTCTCACTTCTTGGGGCTCTGAAAAGCCTCAATCACAGCCACATGCTTCTATTAGATGGCTGCAGAATTTCAAATGAGAGCTTCCTTCCATCTGTCTTGCTGCTATTTCTCTTGCTGCAAACTAAACATTCGGGGCGTCCAGGGCTCTTCATGGTGGTCAGTATGCTCCCAAAGAGGAGGACAGGCCTCACTTTAGGCCACCTCAGTGATTCATAAGCATTTGTATCTGTTGAAGCAGACACTGTAGCCTTACTGTCTCTTCTTCCAGCTCTGTAACCATTAGGTCATTAAATGTTTGATGTTTTGGGGTTTATTGAATATTTAACTATTTCATGCTAAATGGAAAAGTCATTGAGAGGAAGACAGGTATGGTCTACAAATCATATAGTTACAGTATTAATAACAAGCAAGCTGTAACTACTTGGATCTCAGTTTCTAAGTGTTATACAACAACATAAGACAAGTATTTCTGAATCTGACTGTCTAGTTTATTATCTTGTCTCCATCAATATCTTACAGCAGAAGTCTAGGGAACAGGACAGGTGCAGAGAGACATTTCTGAGAATATCCTCTTCATTTCCAACCAATGATAGCTCATGTCTTCCCCAGACAGAGGTGGTATCATGTCATTCCATGCTCATTTCCATTATTTAGGATAGTTATGTTTTTGAGCCCATGCAAACTTTTGGCATGCATAAAATTCTGCAGCAAGGGTTTCCAGTGCAGGCATGATATTTGGGAATCTGTCCTTTGCCTGTTTCATCCGAGGATTGTGCTGGCCCACAATCATAGGCTCAAGCCACCCACAGTGATCTTTATCTCCTAAGAGTTGCACTGGAGTCCAAACCTGAACCATTACACTGAAAGTTACCTGCATATTGAGATGTGGACATGAACCTACTTTAAGGGTCATAAGTGACTTGTCCATGATTACACGGAGAGGCACTGAAAAAACAGGAAAACATCCCAAGGGGACTGTGATGAAAGCATCCAAACCTTCCTTCAAATGCCCTTCTTTCTGGCTTAGTATCAGTCTTAGTGGTATGATCTGGGCTTGCCAGATCATCTACAACAGCTTGCTGGGTCCCAGAACGTCTGATCTTCTCTTTGGAGTTCATGGAGGACTAGGCTTCTGGCCAGATAAGAAGAACAATCTGGCTAGGCAGCCCTCCAGCCAAACTCCTTCTGGGTGTGCTAGTTTGGACATTGATATTTCCCTGCCACTAAGCTTTCCTCTTTAGCATGAATTGCTCATTACTTGAATTCCATCAGGGATTTCTGATGTCATGAAAGAGTAGAGATTCTGCCTGAACACACTGAGCAGGACTGACTGCCTTCTGTGGATAGTTGTTGATCTGTGTGTGTGTGTGCCTGTATCTGCAGGACATAAATGTCTCAGTATTTGCTTCTCAATGGTGTCTCTGTTCTACAACCATCTGTGTATAAAGCTGCTATTCTCTCATGAACAATGACTCATACAGGAAAGTCTCGAAGAATTAGGCAAGAACTATGTTCATCGTGAGTTGTATTGAAGATGAGGATCCAATCCCAAAAACTCTTGGAAACTCAGCATAAGTTTTCCCTTGACAACTTTAATCATTAAAATCTGCTGTTGCTGACACACATTTACAAACAACAGGCTGGCAGCAAACTCTCTGTCAATGGGTGCTGCACGTCCATCACTTGCCTCTGATAGAGACCCAGCACAGCCCTGTTCACTGTGACCAACCTTTTCCTCACTCCAGCTTCCAATGAGGATTAAATTAGTGACTCTTCCATCTGCTGTATTCTTCTCAGCCCTCACAGATTACTCTCTCCAGTCTCTTTGCTTACATTTCCAGGCTACTCCTCTGACCACAGCAGTGGGTGAGTGGGAAAAATTAGGGTCACTATTCCTGACCCCCTGCAAGCTACACCTGGACCTGGAGCTGCCCATAAGTCTGTGAAGGCTGCAGGGACTATATGGGGCAGGGATCTATTGGTACAAAAAAATCACAATGATCTTCACTTCAAATATCTAGTGAGGTTTGGGTATTCAGGAAATAGGTGAAAGGAAGGAAATAGCCAGAGGATTTTATCAGACAGTTTCCTGCGGCCAGAATGAATGCAGAAAGAAGAGTTTCTGAAAATCAAATGAACTTCTCGGACTAGTGGGGAAGGTTCTAATTTGTGGCGCCTTGTTCAACACTGTAAAAGAAAAGATTGCAGGATTCTTATATTCCAGTGACCCAGAAAGGAAACTGTCTGAGGAATGCAGATTAAAATGACCAAGAAAGTTTAAAAGAAATGGTGACATATCCTTATAATGTAATCATAAGAAAATTCCAGATATGTAAACCATACATACAAAAATTACACACAATAAACACAGATTTTCAATTGGACTAGAATTTAATTAGAAATTTTATTCTCAGATTTTGAAATTTCTCTAGGATTGTAGGTGTTTAAGAAAGGGTCAGAAGGACCAATAGATAAAAGGAAGCATGCTCTTGTGAGTGTGAATGAAGCTGGGTGGCTGGAGATGGACGGAATTCCAAAATTAACAGATAAAATAAAAATCACAGAGTGGTTGAGTTTGGAAGGGAATGCTGGTGGTGACACTGGAGGTGATCTGGTTTAAACTCCCTGGACAAGCAGGGCCTCCTAGAGCAGGTTAGTCAGGACTATGTCCAGACAGTGCTTACAAATGTATGCTGTAAAAATGTAATGGAAAAAAGAGATTGGCACTTCATCCCTAGAACCATCACTTTGAGGACTCACAGGCTGAAGGAGATGATTTGGTGGCTCACTTGGATGGTGTGTGAGAGAGAGGCCTCATTCCCATGCTGTCCTTCCCTGACCACCACCCTTCCTGCTCCCTGCATAGTCCTGACCTTCTTGTCCCTGGTACCAGGTCTGTGCTTCTTGACCTTTCCAGTGAATTGATCAGTCCTCAAACAGTAGAATGCTTCCTGCTAGATTAGTGAGTTCAGCTGAATCAGTGAAAAATATACATTGAAGTCCCATCTCCTAGTCCAAGCAGGGCTAACTTCAAAGCAGGATAAAGTTGCTCAGGGCCTTGTCCACATGTATCCTGGAAATCCCAAGATGGAGATTCTACAACCTCTCTGGGCAGCCTGTCCCAAGGCTGCAGCACTCTCATGGTAATTAATGCGCTCCCTTTGTTGAAAAAAGAATTCCCTAGTTTGCAACATGAGACCACTGTCTCTTGTCCTTTCACTGCACTTGCAGGAAAAGCTTGGATTCATTGGAATTCTCACCCTCCCCTTTGCAGCAGTGTCTCTGCAATGAGATCTCCCAGCCTTCCCTTCTGCAGGCCAAACAAACCTAATTCCTGTCACATCTCCTCACATGGCACATGTTCCTGCTGACGGATACTGGGGCTGTTGTTGGATCCTCTCCAGTATGTCAACATCTTCCATACAATGGTGTATGCGTGTGTGTGTGTGCGTATGTATGTGTGTGTGTTTAAAAACTAACAATAGAGTACTGCAGATGCAGCCTCACCAGTGCCAGGCAGAAGGGAATAGCCACATCCCTCCACTTGCTGACCACTTGCTAATGCAATCCCGTAACTGGTGGGTGTTGTTGCTGCAGGGGAGCACTGCTGACACAGGTCCAACTTTTTTTCCACAAGAATCCCAAGGCCTTTCCTTCAGGGCTGCACCCTACAGTCAATCCCCAGTCTGCACTAATACAGGGAGTTGTTTTGTCCTAGACTGAAAAAATAAAGAGGTTTTATTTTTCACAGAATTATAATAAATATATGAGGTGAATTAGACCAAATTTATTTTAAAAAATGGTCAAACGCTGAGTCCTCTTGTGCTGCGTGTGATGCTAATACAAGTAGAGATCAAGAGTGGCACATGGGAGCACCATTTCATACCTGAGAAATTTGTTTTCTGCAGTAAGTTCTGATGTCAGTCACAGACATAAGCAAAGGGGATGTAATTCTCAGCACAAATTATACTTTTCCTACAGGCTTGGAAGAGAATCTTGTAAGTCACTGGAATTAATCCTACTTCCATCCATTCCCCCAGGACCTCAAAAGAGGAGCAGGCACCATGACTAGAGGGGATGAGCTCTGTATGTGCACGGTGTGGTTTTAAATAAGCATTTTAATCCTCCTTTTGACTTTGCAGATAGGCAAACTAGCAAGAATTATCCTTCCTGTACATTGAGGTAGACACAGTTCCATCTCTCTTAATCAGCTATTTTGTTACTGTTCTAAAATAAAGACTCTCGTCCTTTTTTTGTTTCCTAGTACAAGAGATGCTTATATTTCATGTTACCTCTAGTTCCACTAAATGAAAAATTGTACATTTCATGTTCTTAAATAAATAAATAAAGTTTATTTTGAAAACCTGGCAACTATCCTATTTCAATTTCCTTTCAGCTTTCTACACTTTTTTTAAAAGACATTTTTTTTGTTCTCTCAGTCCCTCTTCTATTTTCAAGAAACCACCTGCTTCTCTTCAGAATGCTGAAATGCACCTGCATATTCTAGAAACTGAGCTTAGCAGAGAGACACAGAACTACAGAAAAAAGTGAGCTGGGAACAGTCTAGAGTTGCTACTGGAGCTGGTGAGCAGAGACCTGCATTCAGGCCATTGCCTGGTTCTGAAGGCTACATGCCTCTCTCCTGCTTTCTCAATCTCTCGCTGTGGAGATATGGAGCTGAGCAGGGAGCAGTTTCTGAAGAGAGATGACAGGCGCATTTGCTGTCATTTTTAAGGTGACATGGACTGTGGTCACAAAAGGAAGCCAGTGAAGCTAATGTATGGCCTCACACCTAACAAACTCCTATATGGAAACACTCCTGCAGTGGGAGAGATAATCCCACAGACTGATCCTCCCTGCTGCTGGTCAAGGCCTGGATAGTGCTGGCTCCTGGGCCATGCTCATGCATCTGGTCATCCCACTGCCTCTCTCTTCCTGGTACACTGGGACAAGCAAAGGAGTCAGAGAGCTCTATAGATCTCATGACAACTACGAAGCAAATCTAGAAGCTTCTAGGAACGTAAAGAAATTTTCAGACAAAGGCTTTTCTTTCAGCTTTATGTATATGTTTTCAGCCATTATCATTACAGAGCAAAAAATAGGCCCAAGAACACTCCTGTAGAAACAAAACTTCCATGCAAGAGTTGTTTCTCATTCTTTCAATTCTTTCTTCCTTTATGTACAAATAAGATTATTGAGAACAGATTTGTATTTAACAAAAGGATAAACCCTGCTAATCTACTGATTTGTCAGCTAGCATTGTGCTTATCACAGCACTGTTTATTGGCTAGGGTAGATGCAGTTCTAATGTGCACAGCTGTGCATCGTGTCACATGAGAGTGTGGGAGGACCTGCCACTTTGGGGGGCTGGACACAATAACTGTTCAAGTCACAGACTGCTGTGTTTATGACCAGGCTGTCTACATCCATCTCTGACAACAGACAATGCCATGGAGAACAGGCAAGCTAGAGCCAGTGATGGCACATAGCCATGGAGCTAGGAAATGAAACAATGAGATGATTTTTGTCAGATTGACGGACAGACCATTGCTTGATGGCAGACCAATGTCCAATGGGGCATCAGCAAAACAACATGCCGGAGAGCTTTGACTGGCACAAAGGACGCCAGATGTGAACAGGAGGACAAAGGAGGCACATGGGTAACAGCCAGCAAGGCTGGTGATGACAAGGTATAAAACCCAGGATGAAGATGACAGAAACCTAAATGGAAAACAACATATGGGAATTATTTAAGCAGATGAATACACAGAAGAAGAGAAAGGAATGACATGGGAGAAAGAGCCACTGAGTGCTGAATGTGCATGGGAGGAGGCAGGAGCCTTGGCTGGATTGACCAGCAGGTGTGGGGTGATAGCACTGGTGCCTGAAGACAGAATTGGGAGCAAGGAGAACAGCCAGAGCCACTGGCTGACACTTGGACCACCCGGTTGAGCACAGCCACCCACCACTGCCCAGCATGGGCATGGCCTAGGAGGCAGCACTGACTGTGCCTTGGCACGGTAGCCAGCAACAGGGAGGATCCGGTGTGGGATCACCTGTCTCAGTGCTGGGGTTTCCAGACACACCACAGGGAGCCCCTAGAGCTGACAGTGTGCTCCAACACTGTGTCCTCTTCCGGACAACAAGGAGCAGCTCAGCAAACGCCTATGTGGGGCACACCGGACC
>VZRZ01004548.1:128527-203344 GCA_013398175.1 Climacteris rufus
GGCAGAGAGACGGACGGACGGACGGACACACGGACACACGGACACACGGACACACACACACACACACACACACACACACACACTGACATACACGGACAGAGTTTGAGAGCCAGACAGGAAGAGCCAGACATGGAGAGACAGACACAGACAGACAGAAAGACTGAGCGACCGACACGGATGGACGGACAGACAGACAGACACCGACAGACAGACGGACACGGACAGACAGAGATACGGATACACACACGGACACAGACAGACATGGACAGACACACAGACAAAGCGATTGCTTCTTCCCTCCCTTCAGTGCCAGACACACAGACTGACACGGATGGACAGACACAGACACACCGACAGAGACACAGACACACGCACAAACACAGGCAGACATTTGTCAATCTCATACTGAATCAACAGTCCATACAGTCACCAAAGCATCACCCAGGTTTATTTTTATTGTTTTTATTTATATATGCGTATTTATTTATTTCTCACAGCTTCACCTTAAGGTTGGCTAAGTATATCAGTTACACACACACACCTGGTTACTTGAAGAAAGTAATGGATATCTGCTGGATACACTGAAGTCTACATCAGGAGGGAGCCTGCTGCAGCTCTGGTCAGGAATCTCATTTCTCTGATTTCTAAACACAGAAAAAGGAAGGTAATGTAGAGGGTATTGGAGTAATAGGATTATTTCTGGTCTTGGCTCAAGTCTGTGGCTATTGCAAATATTCTGCCATTTTACTGATGAAGAACTAATATCTCCCAGTTGTGCTGAAAGACTTGGATTCTTAGAGTTGATCATATTTGCTCTGGCTCTTGTGAGCACCAAAAAGACTTTCAAAATAAACTGGTTTTGAGTAAGTGACAATTTCTGACCTTTATTTATGAGGACACTCCAGTGAAAGAGTGGGAAGAATACAGCTGTGGCTATATTTCGTATACTTGGGTAGTGATCTTTGTGACACCAGCTGCATGGAAATAGTCTCTCTCTGCAACCCTCCAACTCACCTGGCCTTCGATATCACGGCTTTTGGCTCGCAACTTGTTAACCTGACATTCAGCAATATCAGCTCGTTCCTTCGCCTCTTCCAGCTCGTGCTGGGCCTTACGGCATCGTGAGAGATTAATGTTTGCCTGTTCTTCCTGAAAGTCAGACAGCACCGTCACTGACATGGGCACAAATGACGCTGCCCTGTCACCGTTAACACCTGTGGCTGCGCCAGAGTACATCACCTGTGTTGGCCTCACAGGTACATCCTTGCGTTGCTGGTACTCTGTGCATTTATATCTAGTACCATCCACAACGTGACACCTCGGGGGATCAAACAATTACCCCGCTCAGTTCCAGATGGGAAAATTGGCTTGTGTGGCTCCAAAAATGCAACAGTTCCAGGATAACTACAGCTACACCCACTCTGTTGTGAGCTGTAAGTCTTTATAAGGTAAAGAATATTCAAAGGCAGTGGCCATAGCTGCCCTGTCAAACTCATTATTCAATTATTTTAATTATCTAGGGAGCCCACCTTTCAGAAAACTCTACCTAGGCCCCACTGAAAAGAGTCCTGCACTCACAGCTTCCTCAGCCTGTTTCTTGTATGCTTTCACTTTTAACTGCAGCTTGTCCACCAGGTCCTGGAGCCGAAGAATATTTTTCTTATCCTCTTCAGACTGTAGGAAGTGAAAATCAAGTCAGCCTTGGAAGATGAGCTGAGGTGATCTACGTAAGAGGGCAGAGGATTTGCAATACCTGGTAAGTGAGCTCCTTTAGCCTTCGTTCATACTTGCGAGCTCCTTTCAGGGACTCTATTCCTCGTTTCTGCTCAGAATGAAGCTCATTTTCTAACTCATTAATCTGAAACACAGAATCATAGTGAAGATGGCAAGCTGCCCAGAATGGCTGCTGATCCTGCTGCAGGATCCTGGAAACCAGAGTTCTGTGGACTAAAGCTGCAGACAAAGTGGAAGAGCAGGGCAGCTTCCTGCAGCTACTTCTTGGGTCTAGACTCGCTAAAAAATGCTCACCATGTTATGTTAGTAGTGACACAGTGTGTGAATCCGTAGTTGTTTATAAAACAACTGTGCATACCTAGAGCATTTATAGTCAAAATTAGGCTTAAATCTGTCAGAGAAGAGGAAACTGAAACAGGGAAGGGAGGGTTCTACGAATGTTCACCAGATAAAAGGGGAAGATTTGTTTCATTTGTTATGTTTCATTTATTATCTTTGGGAGCGGCAGCAGCATATACTATTTAGGGACAGCATGGAAACCTTGCTGCTGTCTATTCCCTTCCCACTTGTCCGGCTTCTATAGGCATTAAATTAGAGGTGTAAAGTGGCATATCAATGCCTATTCCCTTAAGTACCTCTGTAAACCTGCTGATTTCTACTCCCTTTTTGAGCCTTTTACCAGCTGCATCTACAGCCTTCCATGGCAGCAGATTCCAGAATTTCACTTCCCACTCTATAAAGTGTTTCCTTTTATTTATTTTAAACTGATCTCCAGGTGAAGATGTGCTGTTCCCTCCAAATGGCAGAGTCCTAGTCTTGTTTGTGAATACTCATAAAGCTTCATCTCTCAGATCCTTTTTGAGTTGCAGAGACCAGAACCGCATGTGCTATATTTATTATAGTGGCAAGGGTGTGTTGCCGTAGAACAACTCTGTCTTGTTCCCAATGCCTTTCCTAATGAGTCCAAATTTTCTTTCTGTTTTAGGTTTTTGCTTCTATTTCACATAGTACAGTTTCTTAAATCTGTCCATTACCAGGTCCAAGTTCACCCCCAAGTAAATATGTTTTAAATTAATTTTCCCTAGACAAAATTACCATCTATGTCCTCCTGATGTCCATCTGTCCCCATTGTTGCCCACTCTTTTTTTTTGAGGTCATTCTCAGGTTCATCACCCACAGTGCAATGTTTGGCTACTCAACATAGCTCCCATGAAGCCTGCTGGGAATACTTGCGACTGTCCCTGTTTTCACCCTCCCAAGAGGTTGCAGCAACCAAGGGCCCAGTCAGAAACTTCACCTTAGTCTACCCAAATTTTCACCATACCCTGGCCTCCAGCTTCTGGATTTGCTTCTTCCCTCCCTTCAGTGCCAACTGCTCGGCCTCATCCAGACGGAGCTGCAGGTCCTTCACTGTCTGTTCCAGGTTCTTCTTCATCCTCTCCAGGTGGGCACTGGTGTCCTGCTCCTTCTTCAGCTCTTCTGCCATCATGGCCGCCTGGTTGTAGTGCACATTTATGTTACAAATATGTCTCCCTATCCCAGCAGTTCTGTGTCCCTGGGAACAATGCCCAGCTTCACATGGGTGTGTGACTCTGCACATTCTTGGTCAGTGCCCATGGCTGTGCTAAGGCTCTGTCATACAAAGAGGATTACTCTTTCTCTATATTTCTGTAACTGCTCCATCTGAGAGAACAGACAGGGCTTATATCAAGGAAAAAAAAATAATTAAGGTGTGCAAAAGACTCAGTACCAAAGTTCTAATTTTTAAGTCAGAATTGAAGTGTCTTGAAGTATCACCAGCTAGCACTCTGCATCGCTGGGATCCCTAGGGATTTTGAGTATCTGGCTATTTGATGCATAAATTTGCCAAAGAGTCAGACTTCTAAGCAATTTTTGCCAATGAAATGACTCTGAATACCTCAAACTGCACAGAAAAGCTTGTGCCTGCTGAGATCCTCAGAACCTGGGATGGGTAGCTGTCACCAATGTGGCAGGGCAGAGAGGTCAGGGAAACTGCAGCACTGAGGCAGGTGAGCAATCAGGACTAAACACTGGTGCATCACGATGATGCAATAGTGTCACCATTTTCTGTTTCATCTCCGTATACCTTTCCTGGATGGTTCTAGGTGTTGTTACTTCTGATACTGTGAAACTGTAGCCTTATTTAAATGAAACATTTATATTCTCTCTTTTGATTTCTTACATATCTGGCATTCATATAGAATTGTGTATGATTTTAGTCTTAATTTCTGCTTTTTTGTGCTGTGTCTAGACAGACCTTTTTCTATTACACTTTTGCCACCACCCGTTCTATCCTGTCTATTACATTTACTCTGGAAGCAAAAGTGAATGGATATGGGAAAGGGGAGAGAGGATGCCTCTTCAATACAGACTGCTAGCAGGACATGAGGACCCTTTCTGAGGAGGTCTTCTGTGACACGTAGTAGGGCAAAGGCTGCATGAGGCCCATGTGGGAGAGATTGTGTGTCACAGATATTTTCTGTTGAAGAATTGGTTCTCCTTCATCTGATTGCTGCCTTTCTAAAGTGTTAAAGTGACTGTGCTAGTACAAAATGGAAGGGAGGCAAGTAAGAGGACTCACATCTGTAATTGCTTTCTTTGCTTTCTCCTCTGCATTTCTGGCTTCCTGAATGCTGTCTTCAACTTCAGTCTGTAAATGAGTAATGTCCAGTTCCAGTCTCTTCTTGGTGTTGAGGAGGCTTGTGTTCTGTTGGGACAGTCAGAATGGGTCATTCCCACCCCATTTGTGCCACTTCCACATGCCCATAGTAATCTCCTATACCAGGAGATGCCAAATACCTGGGAGTGGAGCAGCTGCACTCGCTCACTGGCATCTGTGAGCTCCTGCTCAGAAACTTTCCGGGCTCGCTCAGTCTGCTCCATAGCAGCTCGCATCTCCTCCATTTCTGTTGTCATCAGATTGTTCCTACGCTCTACCATAGCAAGCTGCTCTTTCAAGTCATCATTCTCTCTCAAAGTGTCATCTAAATGGAGCTGGGAATCCTTAAAAGGTGAAAGCACCATGAGACTCAGAAGCAAGCAGAGAAAATGGCAAAGACACCTGTGGGACAGTAGCCTTGTGGTCCCTACCTTGAGTTGCCCTTGCACAGCTTTGAGGTGCTTCTGTGTCTCTGCTACCTGACAGTTGGCATGGCTCAGCTGTATTTCCATGTCGTTCAGATCTCCTTCCATCTTCTTTTTCAGCCTCAAAGCATCATTTCTGCTTCTGATCTCAGCATCCATCATGGTCTGCATAGACTCTAATACCCTCTGGTGATTCCTCTTCAGCTGTTGAATTTCCTCATCTTTCTCTGCAGTCCTTCTGTCAACATCTGACTTCACCTGGTTCAGCTCCAGCTGAACACGTAAGATTTTTCCCTCTTCATGCTCTAAAGAGCCCTGTCAGGGTTGAAGTATTATCATTTGTCTCTGCAGTGTCCATTGCTGGAAAATGCCCGTGCAGAAAATGTGACCCTTTTGCAGCTGGGAGGGCAGGTGTATTTACCTTACTGTAGACCTCTAGAGGAGACCAAGCACTGAAAAAGCTGACTGCTATTTCATACTCACTATATCCCAGCTGAATATTATTGGTAATTTAGAAATAATATTCCTTAGGAAAATGCCTCCAATACCACAAGGTCTGGGCACTGAAGGCTATGTTGACACTGCAGAGATAACATGTGGAAACATAAACTAGGACAGCCTGCTCAGAAGCAGCTTGCCTTCTCTTGCATCTCCATGCTGAATTCTGCTTAGTCCCACCAGTGACTGTGTGGGCAAGTTGCCCTTTCACACAACCTTTCCCTCTGGTACTCATCTCTTTCCCTCTGGTGTCATCTAGCTTCAGTTGTGGTAGCAGTTAAAAGCCTGAAGCTGGGTCTTTGCAACCAGTGGTCAGAAATGAGCACATCCAGGGAATGAAACAATTGATGTAGCCCTGGCATCACTTTTAAGAACCTATTCTTATTCAAGAGATGCCTGATTCTCCTTTTTGATTCTAATATTAGCCTATGGTGACTAATTCAGGATTGGACTCATGACATTTAGATGCATAAATTAGAGTAGATGGATTACATGACCACAATAACTTTTGCTCCTGCTGCCCACCCATCTAGTGAGATCTAGAGATGTGCCAGTTGTTTTCTACTTCTTTTTCTACCTAAGAGGAGTTACAGAGAAAATAAAGTGAGGTTCTTCTTGGTGGTGGATAACAGAAAGACAAAAGGCAACAGTCAAAAATCAGTACAAGGGAAATCCTAACTGCATATAAGGGTAAAAATGTTTTACCATGAGATTGATGTTGCACTGGAAAAGTGCAGCAATTGTCCAGCAATACTGTGAAATCTCCATCCTTGAAAATGATAAAAACCCGTTAGGCAAGGCTTTAAGCAACCTCATGTAAGTTCAGAGTTGGCCCTTCTTTGTCCAGGAAGTTGACTAAAGACTTCCAGAGATCCTGTACAACCTAAGTTAATTCTGTGTCTCTATGTTTGAAGTGTGCTCTAGATGTATCATGGGCAGCTCATGAAGTGCTCTCAAAAGTATTTTCTGGACAATCAGAGGTGGTTATACAGAAGTAATAAAATCTTTTCCAAGAGACAGTCAGGAAAGATAGGGAAAAGAAGGGAGAAACCCAGATGAGGGAACTGAAGGCACTACAATCTGGCATGGATTGGCAAGAAAAGTAAGATTCAAAGTAATGGAGAGCTGAGAGATATCCAGAGAGTAAGTAAGACAGAAATAATGGAATCGTGGGACCCATTATGCAGCCTGTACCAGCAATGCATGACAGTGTACCAGTGTAGTCCAAGATTCAGCAGATCCCTAGCAACCTCTTGAGGTTCATCAGAACCCGTGTCCTATAAACTGTCTCCTGTTTGAATGTTACTGACTCCCATTCATTCAAAGTGACGGAACAGAAGAAATACTGTCCTAATGCTCTTCAGCATTCAGCTTGCTTTGAGCAGGAGGTGACATTGAGAACGCTTTGAAGTATGGATTTGACCTTCTCTGGAAACATCCTGATTAATTTGACTAGAAAACAAAACTAGAAAACAAAACAGATTTTTGAAATGCTAGTGACTTTTCTTCAGCCTTCCATGGGAGCAAATTCAAACAGATGGTGCAAAATGAGCTCAATTTTAAACAGGGACTGAGGTTTTTTTGTGCATGGTAGCACAACAAGGAATGCCACATTGCTGTGGGAGAGGAGCAGTCCCTGTCTTATTTGGTCTGTCTGTGCGCTCTTACTGCACCTTTTTGGCAGTTTCAGGATAAGCAGGAATATAAAATATATACCCACATTTTCTCCATTTTTGATTTCTCTAAAAGGAAGCCCCTTATTGAGGACACTTGCCTCTGCTTCTTCCAGTGCTGCTTGTAGGTCACACTTTTCTTGCTCAATTTGTTTCTTTGCTTTCTCCAGCCCATGATGTGCTTTTCCAGACTCAGCAATCTGTTCAGTCAGATCAGAAATTTCCTCTGCAACCAGAAAACACATAGTCGGCTCATCTTAGATAATGTTATTGGTGGCACCTGCAATTGCTGTTTGGCAATAGGAGTGATGGAAGAAACACTGATATAATGGAATGCAGCAGTGAGAAGAAATAGTACATCTTGTCTCTTTATTTCTGATAACCTGCACATCCCAGTTCAGGGACCAACTGGAGTGAGCTCAGAAAATAGTATCAGCTTCCTCTGGGTAGAATTAAATTACATCTCCAGAGACAGTGTTTGATTAATCGCTTTATTCTTAGATAAAGCCCAGTGATCATTCAGTTCACAAAAAGAATCTGGGTTGCATTCCCTTTATATAGTTTGCTTGTTAAATGCCAATCCATCATGCCACAGCTGCATGATTCTCCAATAATCAGGAGGCAGACAAGAGCCCTCCAGATTTTTTCTAGTGGCAGTGACTGAAATAATCTGGAAAAAACTGAGTGTCATCATAATATCTATCTATTCAGTTAACTTGGTCTTTATCCATGCATGGAATTATGATGGTGTGAAGGAGCGGGAACATCCTAAGGAAGCAGGATGCTGTAATGAGCTGTAAGTGTGTGCTTGCAGGTGACTTTATGATCAGCTGAAGAGAAAAGAAAGTCACCACCTTTGTGGGAAAGTCATAAAGAACAAAACCCTAGGTGGAGGCAGAGCTTTGGTAGTACAGAAATGTAGAAGCATCTAAGGACCCATGGTGAATCCCAGCTGACATCTGAACTTACGCTGAAGGTTCTTGTTCTCCCGTCTGACAGTCTCAGCCTGGTCAAGCATTTCTTCATAGGCATTCTTCATCCGGAAAATCTCGGTGCTGAGAGAGCGAGACTCCTTCTGGGCAGCTTCCAGCTCAGTCTGACTCTCCTGGTACTTCTGCTTCCATTCAGCCAGGACCTGGAGTGACAGGAGAAAAAGAATGACCCATTCTTAAACACTCCTGTCTCTACACCTTTACATGATGAGAACCCAAGAGGCATGGCCTGTCTTAAGAGTCTTTTGCTTTGGACTGTTCTCTGCCTGTGGCAATCAACTCACTGCGATGCATACTCTGGCTGTTTTGGTAGAACCTACTTGAATTTGCCTCTTCAGCCAGCACTGGTGCATGCTTCAAGCTGTCAGGCAGGAGTTTGGTTTGACACCAGCCTGGACACAATGTGGTTGGTCTGAATAAGGATTTTTCAGTCTTTGTAGTGTTGCAGGAGTCAGTGGTCCTGGACTCAGCTCACCAAAAAGGATCATTACCAATTCTCTTCTGAGTTTGATACCACAGACCTTAAGGCATCCTTTTTGAGCACAGTCTTTTAACTTACACAAGAGTAGACCAAGAGACAGGGCTGTGCAACATCACTTGGTCCAACAGTGCAGATTCTTTTAAAGGTTAGTAAAGGTGGTGAAGGCTGGAACTTTACATGATTCTGAGACTCTGCCTAACCCAGACACAAGGAGAGCACCAGGCAAAAGTCAGACCTTGTTAGCTTGCATGTCTCAAGCTCAGTCTGTTTGACCAGTCTCCCTTGTGAAGACTTCATGCTTTTGAAAACTATCAGAAGGCTACTTTATTATTTGTTCAGAACTTTGATAATTTCAGAATTTGTCTTGGCCTATCGAATATCTAGTGATGTTTAGATCTGGCATGGTCTTCTGAACAAACCTTGTCAAAATTCCTCTGCTTTTTATCAAATGCTGCACAGACTGCATTTGACCTTTCCACGTCAATCAGGAGATCATCCACTTCCCCCTGCAGCTTCTGCTTTGTCTTCTCCAGTGAAGCACATTTTGCATTGACAGCCTCAATCTGCTCCTCTGATTCCTGCAGACGTTGGGCCAGCTTCTTTCTGCAGGATGAGACATTCAGCACTGAGAAAAGAAAAATTCTGACCTTCTCTGAAAGTGGACATGAAAGGAGTTTGGAATGGGGAAAATGGACAGAAAGAGCAATATGTAATGCTGTGGTGCCAGGAGCCTTGGGTGGCACAGCACTCTGAAGTGGTATATAGAATGGAAGACTATGTACTCAAGTACATACTGTACTGATGTGGAGAGGGACCAGAAATATGCTTTCAATACTGACGGTGTAAAGAATGGAATTTTTCAACTACTATGGTTAATTCAATGCACTGGAATTCTCCTTTATGTAGACACTCCTAAGCCTCTACCCCTACTCCTCTTAAATATCTACTCACTCCACTTTTCCCTCCAAATACATTACAAAGCACACTGTGCTGCATATTCTGGTTTCATTCAGTTCTTCACTCATTGTGTTTAAATATCCTCCTACTTGCTCCAGGCCATCTCTCCACATACTTGGCCTCCTCGAGCTCCTCCGTGCGCTGAATCGCGTCCGTCTCGTATTTGGTTCTCCACTGGGCCACTTCGCTGTTGGCCTTGGACAGGGCGCGCTGCAGCTCCCCCTTGGCTTCCTGCTCCTCCTCATATTGTTCCCGGAGCAAGTCACAGTCATGGCGAGCGGACTGCAGGGCGTGGGCCAGGGCGTTCTTGGCCTTCGTAGTTAAAATCATACAAATTGTCAAAACACTAACAATTTGTGACTGGATTTTTTTCCTGTAGTTTGATAAAATATTTGTATCTCCCTGCCCATGTGCTACAGTTGCTAGAGCAGCAGAAGGAGCATAATGCATAACACTAGGGGCTCTATGTTTCAGACTTGATGTTATTAAATGAGGTCAGGTTCTTGTCCATTTGTCTGGGATAACACTTTTCAAACACATCTGAACCAAGTGCTTCAGGCAAAGGCAGAATAAATCTAGTGACAGACACGGTGCAAGCACTCCTGCTCTGTTTCCTTTTTTTGGCTGCTGCTGTTTTCTTTGCCTTAGGGATTTCCACTAGCAGTACTAGGTATGGGCACAGAGCTGCTTTCATTCACTTCTCTCATGTTTTTGAACTTCAGAGAAGGAAACTGTCTTGCTAATTTAATTTCTAATGTCTCCTCTCTGTGTTGTAGTCCAAGGCAAAGTTCAAAATTTTCACTGTTCTGATGTCTCCAGCTTTCTCTACGGAGAAATCTAATTTATTTTTTTAGTCCATTGATTTATTTTAAAATTTGTTGGTCCAAATGAAAGCAAGTCACCTTATTTTCTTCCTCTAGTTGTCTCTTCAGCTCTTCAGTCTGCTGAGTGAAAGAATGTTTGCCTCGAGTTAACTGAGAAATCAAGGACTCCTTCTCCTCCAGTTGCCGACTAAGTTCACCTAATGAGAAAAAGTTGATTTTTTTTAGACAGAGATACAAGACATGAAACAATGAATGAGAGCAGCTAGCCATGTGAAAAGTGATATAATGATGAATGTAACATGATGAACATGTTACAAAATACACAGGCATTCAGGCAGCATATTTGACACAGGAGTGTTACATTTCATCAAGGGACATACCATTCTCAGTCTGTAGACGTGTCTTCTGTGTGTTCAGGTCATTAATTAGTCGCACATGTTCATCATATTTGGTTCTGACTTCACTGAACTGGTCTTCAAGAGCTCGGCACATCTTTTCCAGATTGCTCTGTGAAGAGATAGAAAGCGTATCCCTCAGCTCATCGAGTTGTTCAGAACAATGGTAACAATGAGAAATGCTTCTTCCCATGCAGCAACCTTGGCTTTGGAGACAGACTCCACATTACTGGCCAAGTCATCAATCTCCATCTTCAGCTCACTCTTCTCCTTCTCCAGCTTCTGCTTCACGCGTTGCAGGTTGTCGATCTGCTCCCCCAGCTCAGCTGTGCTGTCCGCGTGCTTCTTCCGCAGCGCAGCAGCCGTGGCTTCATGCTGCAGCGTGGCCTCTTCGAGGTCACGGCGCATCTTCTGGAATTCTGCCTCGCGCTTCTTGTTCATCTCAACCTGAGCTGCTGTTGCCCCTCCTGCTTCTTCCAGGCGCTCGCTGATCTCCTCGAGCTCCCTTGACAGGTCAACTCTCTGCTTTTCAGACTTTGCACGGAAAGCACGTTCGGCCTCAATTTCTTCCTCTAATTCCTCTATTCGAGCCTGTGAGAGTTAATTGGTTAAAACAGGACTTTTGAATGAATAGATTTAAAATTATCACCAAGGAATAAAGAGCAAACATTCCCATTCATTTACATAAGCATAGAAAGAGAAGTACCACTCGAAATTTCACTGAATTGTCTCCTAGCACATGCAATATTCAGTTTTGGAACAACAGTGAACGTAAAATCCAATACTACATTTTATGTTATGGGCAGATTTGATTTATTATTTAGTGAAGGATTTAGAATTGTACTTTTCTGAGGAAATAGAGGGGTGTCAATGGAAAATGTAAAGGAATGCGAGTTTCTTAGAAATTTCCCAGAAGTCAGGCTGAAACAAAGCAGTGTCCTTTTTCCACCACCAAACAGGATGGAAGGAGTTTTGAGATGAGCCATCATGGGATAGTAGTACTGAAGAGAGCTATCTTCCTGGTTCTACATTTAGAAGGTGTTCCCTGTCCTGATCATGACACATTATATCACATTCTATTGTGTTCTTGGTGACTGCACATCTGTGGCATTTTCAAAGCCTCCCACAGCCTTCACCTAAGAAATTTCCTACATAGTCATGTATGACTAGAGGCCAGAGTTTCTGTAAAAGTGCTCTGAGATGGGGACAACACCCAAAGTCCCATATTAATGGTTTTATTCATGTGAGGGAAAATATTTTTGTAGAATCATCTAAGAATAAATATCAATGAATTCTAAGAGATATGTGCTTGCTATGAAAATTTTTAATAACTGCTAGTTTTTACCTGAATCTCCTTAATTTTCTTTTGCAGCTGAGAACTTTGAGCCTGCTCATCTTCAATTTTACTTTGCAACTGGCTAATTTCGAAATCTTTTCTGTTAAAGAACAAGAAGGCAACTTCAATAGGGTTAACATAAAACATGAATTTCAGAATTCAGAGCATAAGAAGTCAGTGCAATACTTTTTCAGCCTGTCATCCATCTGTTGCTTATCATTTTCCAGGTCCATGATGGAATCCTGAGACATTTTTAGGTCACCCTCCAGTTTTCTCTTTGCTCTCTCAAGGTCCATTCTCAGCTTCTTCTCTTGTTCCAGAGATGCCTCAAGCTAAAACACATAAAATACTCTGAAAGACGTTAATTATATTTTGAAAGTTATTATTCTTTATTTAAAAATTTAACTAAGTTGAAAATTGATGAATAGAGACAAGAATCATATCATCTCCACCTCTGCTGTGCTCTCACCATAAGACCAGAGCTGCTGTGGTGATTTCAATTCAGAAATTGAGCTGTCCGTAGCTTGGCTGTGCACAGTTGAAATACCAGTTTTTGAAAAAAAACAGAAATTAAAATTTTCCTGTAGCTGCAGTCTCTAGCATATAGACTGCTAAATATGAACAAATTGCCATAACTTCCTGGAGTATATGCACACACAAATAACTTTAAAGCAACCTTCAAACTCTCACAGGTCTCCTGCTCCATCTAATGGGTTAAATTAGATCACAAAAGTCTACAATGTTGAAATACTCAGTGATGAATGTGAAAGATGTACTGGATTCCACAATTCCCTGTCAATTAGCAATGATTTATTAGCTGAAATTATTAGAGCTGGCTTGTCTGTTTTAGGCGTTGCTTATACTCCCAACTAGACATTTCAGTTCTCTTGTGATCTGTCACAGTGTCTATAATACACAACCCCAAAACTTTTACTTACATCGTCTACTTGCTGCTCCAGTTTGGTCTTGGCTTTCGTGAGGGTGCTGACTTTGTCTTCCTCAACTTGCAAGTCATCCAATGTTTGCTGGTGGGCTTCCTGAAGGGCCTTTTTCTCTTTAGTGAGTTTAGAAATAGTTTCATCCAGAGCTGCCATCTCTTCAGTAAGATTCTTAACCTGTCAGACAGCCAGCATCCATCCCATGAGCGGGTGCCTTGAGAAATGGCAGACTGAGAACACAGTGAGTGCATCCTTGCAAAATTTTACATGGATGTAGTCAAAATGCTCTCTGCAGAATGTTTATATTGACTGTAGTGAGGGCAGCAGCATATATCATGCCTGAGAGTCTCACCTCTCTGTTCCTGCAATGGTAGGAATTCTTGCTTTAGTTGTTTTTGATCTCCAGCCCTGCCCCATAGTGAAACGTGCTAGATCTTCACTTGCCTCTGCAAGTTTTTCCCACTGGGATTTACAAAAGCTCTCTGAGTTGCTCTTGCTCAAAAAATGTCTTTCCTGCATGTGATGTATTTACTATGAAAACAACTAAAAATTTTCAGCAAGTCAGGTTCTTTAAAAAGACATGATCAAGTACTAAGCATAGCCAAAAATAAGTTTAGTTTTCCATAAAAGTGAAAAAACCCATGATAACATGACAAAGAACCTTATGCCTGTGGAACAAATGATCATAAGTTTAGGGGAGGGATTTCTAAATGGGCTGCCAGAAATACTGGCTCTACTAGTTTTTTCTTAGAAACTTATTACTTTTACTTCAATGCGTTGTTGCACACCAGCAACCTTCTCTCAAATGCATTAGGACTGTGCATTAGCCTGCTTGGTCCTTGCTTCCCATTTGTTGCATTCAAATGGGAAAGCCTAATAAACAGAATCCAGTTTGCTAAATGCTTTAGATATAGACATGGTATAGACTCTCCTTGCTACACTGACAGTCTGAACCTTACAAGTCAGGAAGAACTCTCATTGTATCGTCAGGTCAATGGAAGGAAAGGATGTCCATCCTAACTGAGACCTGGGCTTCTTAAACACAAAAGAATCACAAGAAAACATTTACTATCTGCAAATCAGTTCTCAATGCATAGGAGAAAGGACTAGCATAGCTGTTCCATGCTTAGTTGCTCACAAACATGCTAGTTCTCCATTATCTGCAGGACACACAAATACCCTAATTCCTTAAGACTGCAAATAGTCAAATATGCAAATTCTCTATCAAGCACCATAACAAACACTTAACTCTTTTTGAACTGTCACAGAAAATACAGTGTTGCAAAAAGGAAGTTAAAATTTTAAGAGAAAAATTTCTGTCAGCTAATTGATTAAGTGAAAATACCTCTCTCCTATGTATTGGACACATCTCTCTTCTACTCAGAGCACTTAGAAGTGACTAGAGCTTTCCACAAATCTGACAAGCTGTCTGGGAAAACTGTCTGGGGAATTCCCTGATTCCTCTGTCACCTTATTTTCTGTTGCATGCTTCTCCTTTTCCACTTTGGCCAGAGTAATTTCAAGGTCATCAATATCTTTCTTCAGCTCAGAGCACTCATCTTCAAGTTTCCTCTTCTTTGCTGTCAGTTCAGCGTTTGTCTCTTCTTCATCCTCCATTCTTTCATTTAGTTCTTTAATTTTAGCTTCCAGCTGGATTTTACTTTTAATGAGTCCTTCACATCTCTCTTCAGCATCAGCTAAATTTTCACTCTCCTGACAGAACACATTGAAGGGGCATTATATTTATAATAAAAATCACAAAAATGCAGCATATGTTGTTCAAGAGCCACATCCAAAAAACTGATTGCACAATTACAGAATTTTCTATGCAAATTGCAATAATGCATGTGATTCAATCATGAGGAAATTGGCCTCCTCAGCCATGACTGGGAAAATGGACCATAATCCCATAGTAGAGACACTTCCTTTTAGCTGGTCAAATGGCTTGACTACATATGCAAGAGACTCAGGGGGTTCAGTCATAACAAGGAATGTGCAAGGAATCAGTGAGATAAATATGTGGGTAGGAAACTGGAACACTACCATTATGGAAGCAAGATCTTAGATGTAAAACATACAGAATTTCAAAGTCATCTTTCATAGAACATTGAGTGATTCTGTCTTAAAAAGCTCCTTCTACTCTAATGACACAGGTCAGACTGTCTCTCCCCAAACTACTTTGCCCAGTTTAGTCACAAGACTAGGCTTGTTCCCATCATTCTGTAATTTCTCTTGCAGCCAAGACAGGGTCAAAATCAACTTAAATTGTCCCTGCAACTTTTATTATAGCTAACATTTTGTGACACATGATTAACAAATAAAATTTTGTCTAGATTATTGTTACTCTGATGTATTCTAGGCAGAAAACCAGAAGTACGTGCTGTGTCCTAGGGGAAAGAGGTGATCAAGGGCACCCTCAGCAAGTTCACAGATGACATCTAGTTGCAAGTGTTGATCTGCTGGAGAGCAGGAAGGCTCTGCAGAAGGATCTGGACAGGCTGGATCCATGGGCTGAGGACAGTATTGTGAGCTTCAACAAGGCCAAGTGCAGGGTCCTGCCCTTGGGTGACACCAACCCCCTGCAGCTCCAGGCTGGGGCAGAGTAGCTGAAAGCTGGAAAAGGCCCTGGGGGTACTGGTGACAGAGGCTGGACATGAGCCCAGGTCTGCCCAGGTGGGCAAGGAGGCCAATGACACCTGGATTGTATCAGAAATAGTGTGTCCAGCAGGACTAGGGCAGTGCCCATCCCTTGTGCTGGCACTGCTTAGTTCCCTCAAATCCTGGGGTCAGGCTTGTGCCCCTCACTCCAAGAGACATTGAGGGGCTGGAGCACCAGGAGCAGCTGAGGGAGTGGAGGGGGCTCAGCCTGGAAAAAAGGAGGCTCAAGGAGGACATTCTCACTCTCAACAACTCCCTGACAGGAGGGTGTAGCTGGTGGGAGGCTACAGGGAACAAAGGTCAGGATGAGAGGAAACAGCCTCAACTTGTACTATGGGAGGTTCAGATTGGATCTTAGGAAGAATTTCTTCACTAAAATGGTTTTCAGACTTTGGGACAGGCTGCCCAGAGGAGTGGTGGAATCACCATCCCTGGAGGTGTTCAGAAAATGTGTGAATGTAAGACTTAGGGACATATTTTAGTGGTGAACATGACAGTGCTGGATTAACTTGATGATTGAACTTGATGATCGAACTTGATGATCTTACAGGTCTTTACCAACCTCAACAATTCTATGATTCTATGAATTAAGGGGTTAAGTTGAAGTCCCAAATGCTTGTAAACTAAGTGGATTTGGGAGATCAGAGCATCAGATGAAGTACCAGGAAGGGTAAAAAGAAACTCATAAAACTAGGTGAGGTAAAGTTCTGAAGACACATTCAGGTAATGAATCTGATGTTCAGGAGACAGTTAAGACCCTTGGTGAGTGAAACAACACAGGATTTTTGTTGAAACTCACCTGATTTAAAAAGCATGTGGCAACAACTGACAGGTCCACTTGCACCGGACTTCCCTTGGCCATGTAATATCTTATTACCTTTCAGTAACTGATAGGTGCAATTTCAGTCTCTGTTCAGCAGCAGTCCAGAGAAAAATAGTTTCTACAGTTTCAGTCCTGCCTCTGACAGAAAAGCACCCCTATGCTGGCTCCATATTATAATGGCAGCAGATGTGGGAACCGCCTATATTTCATCCAGAATCAGACACCACTGTGAGAAGCACATTGTATATACTCTGAAATGTCTGATTCTTCCACTGGTGATTGCAGTTGGAACTTCCTTTATTCCTACTGGTGTTAATGGTTGGTATATGCTTTGCACCTTGCTTAGGTGTAAGTGACAAAACCAGATACAGTGGAGGCTCTGTCCCTATTACATGCCTGTTTATACAGGACAATGGAAAAGAGGAGAAAAAGAGCAGCAGAGTAAGAGGAAGTGGGGTGAATGTGAAAATGGAGGTTACTCACAGACTGAACCTGAAGCTGCAGGTCATTTTTCTCTTGCAACAGGGTCACCATTTTCTCCTCCAGCTCTTTCCGCTTTGCCTCAGACTTCGCAAGCTCTTCCTTGGTTTTCTCAAACTCTTCCTTCATGTTGGCCATTTCCTTCTCAGACTCTGCACTCTTTAGCAAGGGCTTGATCTTGAAGAACAGCTTCATCCAGGGCCAGTGTTTGACATTCATGAACGCACGAACGTTGTACTGGATGATATAAATAGATTCTCTGAAAACACATGAAACACAGTTTATGAGGATGGTGAGACTTGAACTGGAAAAATACTCTGATTATTTGCCACAGAGCATCAGCATTTAACCCAAGAATTTTTGCATGAGACATTTTTCCTCACCTCCCTTTGCTTTTATTAAAGAGTCATTTCAAGGCCCTTATGGCAGAGTGCCTGGCTCAGTAGCTTGAATAGTATCTATTGTCTGGATATACAAGGAAGAAATTCTACAAAACAGACAGACTTCTCTGGCATATTGACTGGGAATCTCTGAGACTTTCCTCAGTCTCAAGGAAAATGTAAGTGCTCAGGTAAATACCAGAGCGAAAACCGACATCCTTCAAGTACTCCTGCTGAGACTACAAATCTGGCAGTTACTGTGAATTGTGAAAACAGCAGCTTGATGCTTTTTGTGTCACTCAAAATAATGAATACTATATTAGAAATTATTAAGACAGAAACTGAAAAAAAAGGGAAACATTTTTATGGTATTGAATGGAAAAGGATATTAATAATGCCCATAGTTCAAAGGGAGATGAGACAATTCCTTGCAGAGAAATCCAGTAAGGGTTACTGAATTCTTAGAAACTGCCTGGCGCAGTTTTATCTCAGGAAACACCTGAGCTAAATATATGCTGCAGAATATTACAAATAAAATCAGCTGTTTGACAGTGTTGTGTACATTTATGGAAGCCTTGCTCCTCTAAAACTTTAACTTGTCACCAACATTTGAGAAAGTGTGCTTGTCTTGCCCAGTGCTGTCACTCCTGCATTCTAAATTTTGCATTATTCATCCCATCTCAAAAAGGGATGAATGAAAAGCTGAAGGGGATGTGGAATAGTTGGAAGTATGGAGTACTTCTCTGTACAAGCTAGAGTTGTTCATCTTAGATGATGTAGCCAAAGAAGGAAATTAAAGAAAGGGAGAGCAGAGAGTGATTATATGTGATTCCTTACAAAACTAATGTGGTCCAATTAAATTATGAGACAAGATGTTCGAAACAGACAAACCTTAGCCCTTGTTCAGTTGGCTGTGTCTGTCACAGGATTCTTCAAAGACTGAAAACAGTAAGTGCATTCCTGGAGAAAAGGTTCCTTTTTAAATACTGTGTCATGGTCCAGCTGCATGGTCCCATTGCTAAACAGCCACTGCCACAGTCTGTGAGACTGTCAGGAGGAAGCTGGTGGTTTGTACTTGCTCTGTCCCCCAATAACTTTCTAAGTTCTTTCCCAAGGACAGTTTTTTGCCTGAGACAATATACTGCATTGGACGGACCTTTGGTCTGACACAGTACAATTGCTGGTATTTTCTTATATTACCTTCTTTCATTCATCTTTTTAAATTCAGTTCTCATGAGGTACCCTCTGCACATAGCTTGTGTATGAGTGATGAGGCTCACAAGCTTCTCATCCCTCATCTCTTCTAGGAGTCCCAGGAGACCTGCCTTGAAGAACACCTAGAATATGAAATAGTTTGAGGCTTAGGGGGATACATGACCATTGACAGCTGATGAAGGTAGTACAAGATAATTTAAGAATAAGGCCTGCAGAGAAAAAGTTTAAGAGCTAGAGAAATTTTCTATCAGTATTCAAATCCTCAGTGTTCCTGTGATTCATGACAAGTCACTCTGTGTGTGATCTAATCATATTATTGCAGTGTTATTTGATGTCTGCTCCAGTGTTGTTCACAGAAGATTTAGCTCATTAATAGTTGTTAAATCAGAGTTAACTTTCAACTTAGTACTATATCCTGCTCTGTCTCTGATGTTCTCTCCCCTCTATGTTAGGCTCAAGATTTGGTTTGTAACTTCCTTAGAGCTGGCTTGAGAGGCATACATGATGATGCCATCCAAAGGGAGGGATTTGGACGAGCTTGAGCGGTGGCCCATGGGCATCTCATGCAGTCTAGTCAAGTGTTGGTACTGCACCTGGGTCAGGGCAATGCCTGGCATCAATCCAGGCTGGGGATAAACAGATGGAGCAGCTCTGGGAGAGGGACTTGGGCATGGTGGTGGGTGGGAGGTGGCCATGCCCTGGCCATATGTACTGGGAACCAGAAACTCCCCAGTGTGGACAGCAGGTCCAGGGAGCCAATGCTGCCCTTCTACTCTGCACTGTTGAGACTCCACCTGGAGCACTACATCCAACTCTGGGGTTCCCAGCACAGGAAGGGCATGGAGCTGTTGAAGTGAGTCCAGAGGACCAGAGGTCCAGGGGTCCAGAGGCCACCAGGTTGATTAAAGGGATGGAGCACCTCTCCTCTGTGAGGAAAGGCTGGGAGAATTTTATTTTTTCAGCCTGGAAAAGAGAAGGCTTTGACAGACCTAACTGCAGCCTTCTAGAACCTGAAGGGAGCCTGCAAGAAAGATGGAGAGGGACTTCTAACAAAGACAAGGGGGAATGGTTTCAAACTGAGAGTAGCTTTAGATTAGATATTAGGAAGAAATTCTTCCCTGTGAGGGTTGTGAGGCCCCGGCACAGGTTGCTCAGAGAAGCTGTGGCTTCTCCATCCCTGGAAGTGTTCAGTGCCAGGATGGACAGGGCTTGGAGAAACCTGGGATAGTGGAAGGTGTCCCTGCCCATGGCAGAGTGGTTGGAACCAGATGATCTTTAACGGCCCTTCTAACTTAAACCATTTTGTGATTGTATAGCAGATGCTACTGTCTGTTCCTTAATGTAGGCAATTGGTCTGTGTCCAGAGATAGCACTGACTGGATTGTGCTGGTGAAAGAATAGTGTCTTCGCCTAACACTGCTTTTTATATGGAAGATAGGCTTTGTGTGCCAAAATCCCCTGAAAAGCAATACTATCCAAACTTGTCTGATCCCATCTAACATGTGTTGATATAAATGTGTTCAGCTGGCTAGCAGAAAATCTAGTTGCAGCTGTCCTATTTCATTCTGGTAATGTGGTGCTCCCAGGGCTGGCACTGCTGCCCCTCATACAAGAACAAGACTCTGTACTCCTTCTTGCTAGTGGTGTACTTTTTTTATAGTCATCATGAAGGCTAATTTTGTATGCAAGAAGTACTTTCAATAAACAAAGTATTTTGTTTAGTTATACCTACTCTTCCACAAGGACTTTACCTTGGTGTGGCCAAATTTATATTGGTTGTGGTCAACATCAATGGAGGAGAGAAGCTTTTCCGAAGCCTTTTTGCTGTCAATGAATTGGCCTTCTGGAATGGCGGAGACGTTAAGGATCTTGTACCTATGGTGAGATAGGTTGCAAGAACTGGTTGCAGATAGGGTGAGGAAAATAGGATCCATTGTATATCATGAAATACATGAAAACTGAGCTATCTGAAAGCTGCTGAATATGTCATCTGAAATCTAGACAGTGTTTTCTGGCTGAACAAAACATGATGAAAGGGACACATCTAATCTAGAGGAATCTGTTGGTTGTGTAACAACACAGTTACATACAAAACTAAAGCACATACTTAAGAGTGTCTGCAGGTCCAGGAATTAGGAAGAACATAGAACATGTCAATCTCTTCTCAACTTGTTTAATTGATCAGAGGAATGCTACTCAAAGTAGAGCTGAAGATTAATTAAACCTATGGACAAAAATCAGCTGTATTCCAAAGGGAATGCAGATCTTGCACAACTCTGTCTCTACAAGTTGTAGCACTGAGTCCTTGAGTGGATTGAAAATGACATGGTATTAATGTGTAAGTGCTAACAGCAGTCTTAGCATTTTGCTAGGTAGCTCAGTGATTAAGGTAACCCTGTGTAATGGACAGGACCATCTAATACTTCTAAAGGGGTTTCTTCAGATACATCTGTTTGGATGTGTGACTGTACACTGGAGCACTTCTTATTCTCAAGTTTACCTTGAAAAAGAGTATGTAACATTGTAACAGTAGTCACAATGCAGTGAGTTTATTCTCTATTTTTGGCTTCCACTGTTATTTCTAAAGCACTTTTTGGTTCTGGACCATGGCCATGATGAATGGATTCCTTCATCTGTCACGTCAAATTAAAATTTGACAATTGAGACTAGCTAATCCCTTACTGAACATCAGGTTGCAGGGCATTTTCAGAGAGATCTTGGGTCCTTTTCTCACCAGTGCAACATGGAAGATGCTACATTTAACTATAACAGCAGACAGTTCTGATTTAGCACTCCGTAGCAACTGAGCCCACATGAACCAGTTCATCTGTGTCTGTTTTAAAGATGAGGAAAACAAGGCACATGATACAGGCCAGAGACAGAGCACTGGCAAAGCACTGTGAGGAGGCGCATAGGGATTGATTTTGTATCTGTACTCTGGTAGACTTCAAAGAGTCTTCGACGAGTTTAAATTGGCTTCTTTCTCATTACATGGCAAGTATTTTGCATCTCTTTGAATCACTGGGTCTTGGCTTTAGTTTAGAAAGTATACTGGTTTTGCTGTATCAAGAAATCTCTGGTTTGATCAGGTAGAGAAACACTGGCATGACCTCAGACAGTATTAATGACTTGGTTCCCTCTAATGTTGTCTGACTAAGAAGGTGTCTCTCCATGATATCACCATACATATCACCTGAGCTGTGTGTTTACTGAGGCCTTTTCTTAACAGACAGTAAGTAATAACTGAAGACCTACCGTTGCTTAAAGTCCGCATAAAGGATTCTGCTTGGAAACCCCTTCCTACAAATTCGGATACCTTCTAGAACCCCATTGCACCGCAACTGATGCATCACCAGGTAATGGTCCATTTCACCTTAAACAAAATACATCCATCATTATTTCCTTTTTATTCCAAGGACTTTTCATAAGTATTAGCATTCCAGAATTATTATTATTTTTTAAATTATTTTTTGTTCAAGAAGCTCTTGATTTAAGATTCAGGAAGTGCAGACAGAACATGCCTTCAATTCATATAAGTTGTGGAGGGTTGCTTTACTGAGCTTTATTAAGAATGTAAGGGCTTGCAGCACTTGTAAAAAGGCATCAGGCCCCATTTCTCAAAAAATGGTAGGATGGTGCTTTAGAAGACCTGCTGAAAAATCTTCAACAGCATCAGCCTCATCAGTGGATATAGGCAAAGGCAGCATAGTGTAGTGTAGTGCCATCCAGACAATACTCAAACTTAGATTTTATAGCTAGATTACCACACAGGAGTGGAGAAGCAAGATACTTAAAGCTCTTAGTCTTTCTGTGGAGGATTGTTGATTAAAAATGGAAGAATTTATTTCCTCTTGCTAAAATGTCATTTGGATATAATATGATATATTCCCAAATACTGCAAAGTACAGCTGGCAGAATGAAACTTTTGGAATCACTTTGTTATGTAGAAATTCCCACCAGCTGCTAGAGACATTCATTAATATAGAACAATCCATACCCTTAACCTTATCTTTTTAGTATAATCAATAAAGGTTTACCCAAAGAAATTGTTAAAAAAGTCAATCATAACCAGCCTAGAAACAGCTAACATCAGAAGATGTCCAATTTTTCTTCTTTCGCTTTGCCATCTCTAATTTGAATCACACAGTACTACTTTTCTTTTAAAAGGCAAAAGTCACGATTCCCTCTGAGTCACATTTGTCAAAACAACCAACCCAACAGTAAAATGACAGCCATATCTGGCAACATCATCCATTCAAATATGCTTTTCTGTTTTAGTAGGTTTTTCGTAACTCCCTCCTTGCACCTTCTTGACTGTCAAGACCCTGGTAGGATTCCTCTTTCTTCATTTTTGGATGTGAAGTGTGGACATTTCCATTTGGGCTTCATTTATAGTCAGTGGATTGAAGCAATTTCTTCTAGGATGTGATTCGTCTCATCCTAAGATGTGTATAAGGGTCCAGATGAGTCATGCCTTAAAAGGCCAATTTAAAAGGCCAGCTTCTCTCCACTGAATAGAAAAGGAGTTCGTATAAATAGCTGAAATGTCAATGTTACATGTGTGTGTTGCTTAAACCCTACTTCAGTATTACACAGTGAGACATAAACTACAAAGGCAAACATTCTGAAATTGGTCTTTTGTTTTCTGAGCAGATGCTAAGCACCTGTTTGCTGGTACTCATGTTGCATCTACTACATTCTATTGGTATCTATCTTATCATTCTACCAGTATGAGGCCTCGTAATGATTAGACTACTACAACCTACCCTGACAAACTCTTGCCAAATACTTCAGTTTATTGACCACATGAAAATACTCCCAAAATTGACAGTTCTTGGAGACTAAACTTTTTGTGAGAGTTTATTATTGAGTTAAAAAGTAAATAAAAAGTAACTTTATATTAAAATGCTTTCCAAGTGTGAGCAGCACACAGCAGCTTTTACCTGGAATTCTTCAAATGGCTTATGACTTCTTTGACAGTTCTCCAGCTCAGTGGATCAAATCCTAACACTGAATAATTAGACATTGGTGCGTGGTCTTGGGCTGAACCCAGCAGTTTTGAATGATACAGTGGTCCCTTAAACCAGGCATTTGTTAGGGATTTTTTTAGTGCTGTTACCCATAACAGACAATGTTATCAACTGTGATCAAGCCCATCTTTATCGCCTTCAGTTCTGTACACACATTAAGCAAAGATGGGCAAGTGTTGTGGACCATGTAATGCTCAGAATTTTTCAGTCACAGTAGACAACACAAAAAAAGTTGCTCTTGTTACTGTCCTGCAGGCCAACCAAGGACTTCACATGCAGAGAGAGAAGTTGGTGTAGAAGCTAAACAAGCCAATTCCTGTCTGTCTCATGCCTTCAGAGTATAATGGTGGACTTACCAGGTGTCTTGGTCTCATTGGGAATCAGGCAACGCACAAAGTGTGGGTGGGTGCTTCTCAGGTTAGTCATCAACTTGTTCAGATTTTCCTGTGATAGAACGAAATGAGGGTTTCAGCTTCAAGCGACAAAGCTTTTGCATTCTTATTTAGATCCAGGGAGTTATAGAATCACGGAATGGTTTCGCTTGGAGGGGGCCTTTGAAGATCATTAAGCCCTGCATTCCTGTCCTAGGCAGGGACACCTCCCACTATCCTGGTTGCTCCAAGCCCTGTCACCCAGCCTCGACTTCCAGGGATGGGGCAGCCACAGTTTTCCTGGACAACCTGTGCCAGAGCTTCACCACTCTCAAAGTAAAAACAAAAAAAAACAACAAAAAAAACCAACCAAACAAACAAAAAAAATTCCTTATATCCAATTTAAATCTACCCTCTTCCAGTTTAAAATAATTGCCTTTTGTCCTGTCACCACCGGCCCTGGTAAAAAATGTTTTTCTGTCTTTCTGATAAACCCTCTTTCATATATTGAAAAAACAGAATAAGGTGTCCCTGGAATCTTCTCTTCCCCAGGCTGAGCAACCCCAACTCTCTCAGCTTTTTTTATAGGATAGTTGTTCCAGCCCTCAGATCATTTTGTGGAAGCATGGCTCATGTTAAAGGAAATTCACATACCCTGAACACAGCAGACACTGTCTGGAAAGAGCCCCCCTTCTTCTTAGCACCCTTCTTGCCACCACCACCACTATCACCTTGGAAGAAGTAGATTGGAGGTAAACAGTTAGAATAAGCAGTATATTTTGTAGGCCTCACCTTCCTTTGTTTGGCCATGGACCAATAAAATACTTAGTTTTAAAAACTGATGCACTGCTCCATGAGAGTTTAGTGAACTGCTGCTAGCTCGTTGTTGATCACTGTGTGGTATATTTGGTGTCAAATGCAAGATTTAGGTTGCATTACAGTGTATATGGCTTTGCTGGTATGGAACAGTGTGGCCTGACATAAGTTTCCTAACAGTGTACTCTATTCTACTAGCCACATGTTGCTTTCACTGTTACACAAAGCCCCATTTGAAATGTTTTTCTCGTTAGGTGAAAGACCACAAGAATATGACTCAGCAGTGGACATCCTTCTCTCAGAGCAGGGAAGTATTCTTTTGAAAATTCTCCTAATCCAAGGTTCCAGGTGAAGAATCCAGTTCTATGCTGAGTTATGGCAGGAAGCAAATTATAGTCTCAGGAATACAAGTTCAAGCAGCTTTCCATATTTGCCTTTCCATATTTGCTACACCCTTGAAGCCAATTAAATTGAGACATATGGAGTCTTTGTTTCCAAACTTCACACCTTATCCAAAATTTTATTTGCATAATATTTTTTTATTTCCTTCCTGATATTGATAATACCTGCAAGGTTCACAGCTGATTCATCCCCAGTATCTCCTAGGGGCTTGCTAAGACGTACTCAGACGTGAGCTAAGCTGTACCACAGGGAAGCCCCCATGCACTTTTGAGCCTTAAAGCCTGCAGACCATATGCCTGATGGACTTGACTAATTACTTGACTGCTGCTGACTTGACTACAGCTGTACGCTACCTCTGGTTTTTTTTGTGCAGCATCCAGGCAACCAGAATATTGGGGGTTTTTTTGGTAGAAATCTGGGTGGCCATTTTTGGCAAGGCAGACCCCCTGACTGTCCAACTTAATGATCTTCAGAAAAAAAATAAAAGACAGGAGATGAGACTGCCCTCTGATGCCCAGAGAAGACTTCTAAATTATATTTTTCTGTCTCTCTCTTTTCCCCTCACAACACCGGGACTGCTCAGCTGGATATTAAATATTCCCATGGTCTCCTTTTAGTTCTTCAGTTCACCTCAAGAAACAAAACAAACTCTGTCTCCAAAGACTATAAAGTGCTTGCACTCTGCACATTTATTTGACCCTTGTCTAGTGGCTGAGTAAGCATGCAGGTGATTCACAACACAGTCAGTCAAGAAACATACACCTCCTGTCACTTGGGTTTGTACTTGCTGTGCTTTTCTTCCTCAAACCACATAAATGTGGTGTATCCAGCAGTTCTGCATGCTGGTGTCTTAGTTTTGGCATATCTGGATGCACACAAGAACAAGGTCACTTTAGGGAGTGGTAGCCTAGAGTATACCACAGAGAGGAGAAGCAGAAGTGGGCTTTAGTTGATTTTTGCCTTACTGGTCGTCACTGAAAAAGCACTTACCTGTTTCTGAACCAGCATAGTTAGAAAAAAGGAAGGACAGCAGCTTCAAGGATGATTTCTGGTACAGCCCGACAACAGTTTCATTCAGAGGGTCCTTGTTCTTGTCAAGCCAGCCAGAGATGTTGTAGTCCACTGTTCCAGCATAGTGCACCAGGGAGAAGTGGGCCTCAGCCTTGCCTTTGCCAGGCTTGGGCTTCTGGAAGCTGCTGGACTTGCCCAGGTGCTGGTCATAGAGCTTGTTCTTGAAAGAGGTGTCTGTTGCCTTGGGGAACATGCACTCCTCTTCCAGGATGGAGAAGATGCCCATGGGCTGGAAGAAATATGAATACATAAAAAAAGTAAGTAGTGGGGAGGGGAGCTATTACTGCAACAAGTAAGACTTGAGGTTCACCTCACTGTTAAAGGCAGTTGTTAAAGTCATCGAATTAACATTGTGTAGCCTTTCTCCCTTCCACCCCAGCCATGTTGTTCAGGACATCATTGTTTGTGTGGAGACAGCCTGTTGTTCCAAAAGCTTTGGTTTTATAAGCTGCCTGTTTTGATGTGAGAAGGTAATTCAACAGTAATCTGTCAATTTATCGAGAATGACTGAAGTAAAATAAGTGATGATAAAAGAAATGTGCTTTCCTACAACGAAAATATTTCTTCCACCTTCTCAATCAGTTCAATGCAGGCAGCCAAGTCCATCCCAAAGTCAATGAACTCCCATTCAATTCCCTCCTTCTTGTACTCCTCCTGCTCTAGCACGAACATGTGGTGGTTGAAGAACTGTTGCAGTTTCTCATTGGTGAAGTTGATGCACAGCTGCTCCAGGCTGTTGAACTACAAATTCAAAAAATAAAAAAATGCAAGTTAGTTTCAAGCAGTCCTCAGTGGGCAAGCATACCTATGGTAACTCACATCAAAAATTTCAAAACCAGCAATGTCCAGGACACCAATGAAATGCTGTCTGGGCTGCTTCGTATCCAGCTGTTGGTTGATGCGAACAACCATCCACAGGAACATCTTCTCATAGACTGATTTAGCCAATGCACCCACTGAATTGTACACCTGCAAGAAGCACAGCCATGGCAGTAACAAATGTTGAGTTAGCTTTAAAGTTGAAAGAACTGTCTGAAAAAATCGAAAAGCTTATCAACTGTTTATGTACCTGTTGGACATTTTGTCCTTTAGTTACGTATTCATTCCCAACTTTCACCCTGGGATAGCATAAAGCCTTGAGCAAATCAGCAGAATTCAGACCCATGAGGTAGGCAGCTTTGTCAGCCACTAGGATCAGAGACAGCAAACGAGTTCAAAAGAGACAAAGAAATGTGTCCTGGTCCTCTGGTATGTTTCTATTATAAGAAGCCTACTTTTGATGCAACACAAATGCACCTATTTTTAAGAAAAGCTTTTCTCCAGTCTCATGGAGAATATTTCCCCTGCTCCAAAAGCAATGTCTCAGCTGCAATACGCTCCTGTTCCATGTCTGGAGGGCTGCAGCAATGCTTAAGTTTTATATCTTTCTGTTCCCTTGTAGAGCATAAATTAAATAGACTTCGTGAAACTTGCAACAATCTTCAAAAATAAATTTCTGGAAAGCAAAATAATTTTCAAAGTGTTGGGCACTTTATGGTGTGGGGTTGCTAGCTCTCTGCTGGTGTGGTTCACAAGCAAACTCTGTAGTTGGCTCTACCTTCTGTGCCGTCAGGCTCCGCCTGCTCCTCCCGCTGCTTCTGCTTGAATTTCATGTTCCCGTAGTGCATGACGGCCCCTGTGAGCTTGTATATCCCCACCTTCTCATCAGGGCTGAAGCCCAGGATGTCCACAGCACTCTGCA
The DNA here is from genome assembly GCA_013398175.1 of Climacteris rufus. Classification (NCBI taxonomy): domain Eukaryota; kingdom Metazoa; phylum Chordata; class Aves; order Passeriformes; family Climacteridae; genus Climacteris; species Climacteris rufus. Next base: position 156,448 of record VZRZ01004548.1, read on the forward strand.
GAGGCAATGGTGAAGTTGGGAAAGCACAAAGGCTGAAGCACAAGGTGCAGGTGGGGTTTCTGTCCCTGCCTGTGCTGAGTGTGTCCAGCACTGTCCTGGTCCCGCAGCACTGCGCAGCAGAGCCCAGTGCTGGGCCTGGCTGGCCAGGCCTCCCTGGCTGCAGCTGGGCTGGCTGCAGGGCTGCTCTGCTCTACTCACATCTGTCGCCAGCAGCTCCTCACTGTCATCAATACTGGCAACTGTCACTTCTCCTTGGCTCACGTAGAGGAAGTCATAGGGATTAGTAGAGATAAGGAGGAGATCTGCAGGTATGTGGGTCACCTTTAGTGGCACTGGGGCAGGTCACAATGGGAAGAGAAAGCAGTCACTGAGCCAAGCCCAGCACTGCTGGCACTCACCAATGAGCTCCGGCTTCTTGTTGGACATTATCTGGTAAAAAATATGATAGCTCCTTTCACTGGACAGCTGAAAAGTGACTCTGGATTTCTCCAGGAGATCTAACCAAAAAAGAGGTGCTGTTAGTCTCCTGATAAATTTGAGGTTGTAAGTGCATAAATTCTGCTTACACTAACTTGCTTCAACTCACAGGTTTCAATATCTGCAGAGGCCAGCTTGCCAGTTGGTCCAAAGTGAATGCGGATGAATTTTCCCTATCAGTCAGTGCAGATCAACCCATTGGTTATGACAATCAATGAATGAGACTTGCCTTAAATGTTTGCATTCCAACAAATCTGAAATGAACTCACAAAACGTGAGGAGTTGTCATTCCTCACAGTCTTGGCATTACCAAACGCCTCCAGCAGTGGGTTGGCCTGGATGATTTGATCCTCCAGAGTTCCCTAGTTACAGGAGAAAAAGCTTCTAATCAAACTTTACTATTTAGCAAATAACAAATATTGCAAAAGGGATATTACAGATAATTTTTACGTATCACATATGATTTAAACCTAAAAGTTATCAGAGTTTTAAGCACTCATCAGACAACACTCCTGGAAATTGCCATTGGTTTCAAAGCGAAGTGCTGAAAGACAGATCTGTTTTGTTTGCTTCTTTTATCTGATACCACGTTGGATATCACATATGAAGTCGATGCAATGGAGTTCAGGGCATTTGAAATCTGTATGAGATTTCCACATTTCTGTTCACAAAGGCCTTGACAGCTAAAGAAAATGTGAAAATTCTGGAAATTTTTTTGAAGGTTGCTTGAGCCCACAACACACAGAAAGAGGTACAGATTTTGGTAGGAAGCACCTACCAACGGAGAATGTAAAATTTTGCAATTGCATTCAAACAACAACAGCCTTTCAGGATAAAGCAATACAGCTCTCAGCATGCTTTGAAAACTGGAACATGGACGAAGTCTGACACTCAAAAGCCAAATTTAGATAAGCAGAGAACAGAGACTCTGATATTTTTTTTCTGCATTAATGCAGAAGGAATGATCAACATGTAAAGTTTTGATACTGTGTTGTGTCTCTCTTGGTAGGTGCAAAAATATGGAAGGAAAAATGCTTCTCTGACATTATGTTTCTCCTTTTTGGTGCAATACAGTCCAGGAAAGAGAGTCACTAGTGTGACTCTAGCAAAGTCGTGTTTGATCCTACATAGTCAGGGTGTGAAAGTGTTGCCAGGGATAATTTCCAAGACAGATGGAAAACAAAGAATAAGGAAAAAAAAAGGTAAATCAGCTTATATCAGATGAAAGATGAGCGGCACTGCTTCATTTACTGTATCTTTGTGCGTATAGTGCTCAGTGCAGCCTTGAACATGTTGTAGTGTAAAGGGACTGCCATTCTCAGAACTGTCTGCAGATGGCACGGCAGGTTTAGATTAGTTTTTGTTAGCCTAAGATAGACCTATAAAATTAACACAATACAGTAGCATATGAAGTTATATATATACGTATATATACATACATATATATATATAAATTTTTTTAAAAAATAGAAATTCCTAAATCCATAGAGTAATGCCCTCTCACATGTATCTTTCAGCTTTCTAAATGATCTTTCTCATTTAACAGGGGAGAGGAGAGGAGAGGAGAGGAGAGGAGACATGTGAGTGTCAGTGCAGCTGACTACACCAACACTAAANGAGGAGAGGAGAGGAGAGGAGAGGAGAGGAGAGGAGAGGAGAGGAGAGATGTGAGTGTCAGTGCAGCTGACTACACCAACACTAAACCTCTTTTTAGTCCACAGCTGTAACCAGGGAACTAAAACAATAGCTTTGTAACAGTGGGGAAGAAGACATGGCAATTCTGTATACAAGTTCATTCTGCAATCCTGTCTACAGGCTGGGTGAGTGCTGGAGTCTGAGACCGTATTCTGGGGAAATACTGTTACATGCTTCCCTTGTTCCCATACCTTGTTCCTTGCCTGGCATTTGATTTCAGATTGTATCTACCATTGAATGTTTGGCTACACAGAACCATAACCTGAGTATTTTATTTAACATTCTTATGAAGAGGAATATACTATTGTCACAGAGAATGGAAGACTAAAAAATAGTGTTCTGTAAATAAACTCAGAAGCGGGCAGAACAGGTTGCTGTCAGTCTGAGAGCCAGGTGATTTTCCTTATATCACACATGGTCTGTACATGTCTCAGCTGTCTTGAAACTTTTCTGAGATCAGTTCTGGCACAGTGGGCAGCTGATGAAAGCTGAGCCCAGGAAATTCTAACATGGTGCTGATGGAAAGAGTGCTTGTGATGAACTTGCCTTGGCCATAACAACTCATCAATCACAGACACCTGCCTGGTGTGAAAGAATATTCAGCCTTGGAATCTCCTTAAGTTCCGTTATGCCCTTGGGTACTTAAATAATATGCTGACACATGTCACCCACTTTGATGCGCATCTCACAGGCTGTGGTGGCACACACTTGTGCCACAAGGGTGTTTGTTGCTTGCTCTGTGCTGGGGGATGAAGTCTGTGCCTTGCAAATGCACAAGTGGGCTCAGATTGCAACAGCTGTGCTGCGCAGCAAAGGGTTATCGGTCATGTGCTTTCTTTTCTGCAAGGATCTTTTCTGAGGTTACTTTTCAACTGTTGAACAAATGGTCCCAGCTGTCCCAAATCCATCCCTTTTCTCATGCTGTTCCTCAGAGATGTTCTGTTGACCACAGACTGGAAAACCAGCCAGTGGAAACTACTGCCTGATGCAGCTGAAATGATTCTTGACTCCAGCACAACCACTCTGGAGTCCAGAGTTCCTGCACTTCCCCTGTCAATAGGAATGAACCAAGGACCAGGAATGGCACAACTATGTGCCAGTGGGAACTGACTGCTCTCTTTACATGTGCAGCCACTCAGGTGCTGTGGATGTGGCTGATCTCAGAGGACACTGATGGATAGTAGTAGATGGACAATCAGCACAGAGAAAGCTTCTGTCTAACATCTTCTCCTCCCTGGTAAAGAGTCCCCTGTGTAATAGATTGTCAAAATGGTTTTATAAGTAGAGTTCAGCAGACTGGAGGATGGGTAGCAGGGGTGGATGAGCATAGGTGTACTTGGCTGTGCATCCTAACTGTCTTCTTAGTTGAATGACACTTTCTGCCTTTTGATAGTCTTGCAATCCCAAGACAAGTCATACCTGCATTTTGCCGGGCTGTGGATCTTTCTTCTTCTCACCAGTAACTGCAATTGTTGCAAAGTACTGGATGACGCGCTTTGTGTTCACAGTCTTTCCTGCACCAGATTCTCCACTGTTGAAAAAAAATACTAATTATTACAGAAAACATTATAACTTCTCTGTTGTCGCTCATACCAAAACATACTCACGTGATAAGGATTGACTGGTTGTGACGATCTGAAAACAAAGTCACAGAAAGAGCTGTTCAAATGAGATGTGGAGGGCTTCAGTTCCTCAGACACAACTAACTGACTTCAAGAGAAAGAACTATATTGTGTCAAAATATATCACCCTCTTAAGATTAAGAGGTGCATAAGATTAATGCTGCATTGTTATGCATTAGTGTATATCTGGACTTGTTTTTTGGTGCATAAAGGGATGAAACAGCTCAAAATTTAATTTCAAGCAGTGATTCCCACTTACTTCCCACTATTTGTTTTCTTTTATGTATGGACCTTGGCTTAAATATTGTTTTATTGTAATCAAATTGTTTGCTGTGTTTCTTCTTTACAATTTCTTTAATTCCATATAAGGAGAGGGGGCACAAAGCCATACAGCCAGCTACTGCTTTTCCTTCATTATCTTACAGCTCAGAGATCATTAAGATTTTCACAGTCTGGTCTTGTGTTGTGCTGTAGGACTATGGCAACCACTGAGCAGAACCCAAGATGCCTGAATTATCAAGTATTCCTTTACTAAATAGCCAGCCCTATGTATATCAGGATTTTCCACTCTTGCCAAATGACTCACCAGTCAGCATGAACTGATAGGCATTGTCAGAGATGGAGAAGATGTGTGGAGGGGCCTCCTGGCGCTTCTTGCCTCGGTAGCCAGTCACCACCTCCGGGTTGTACACGGGCAGCCACTTGTAGGGGTTGACCGTGACGCAGAAGAGACCCGAGTAGGTCTGTGAGGAAGGGAGACAGCACGTTGGCTTCCCCTGAGCCTGGCACAGCGGTTCCTCCAGCTGCCCAAAGGAAGCTGCTGCTGCCACTTACATAGATCATCCAGGCTGCGTAACGCTCTTTGAGGTTGTACAGCACGGCGGGTTCATGGAGGTGGGTCATCATGGCCATGTCCTCGATTTTGTCATACTTGGGAGGGTTCATGGGAAAGACTTCATCATCCTTCACAGTCACAGTCTAGCAAATAAAGAAGGGAACAAGAGGAGGAGAAGTCTAAAACAGGGAACTGCCTGAACTGCATGATCATATATGAGTAATATTTGGTATCACTTACTGTGTCATCATATTTTTTAACTGTGACTTTGCCACCTTCTTTGCTCTGTATGGTACCTTTCACATACATTTGCTTATCATCTACTACAAAACAGGCTGACTTGGCATCAAATGGGCGATTCTGGGCTTCAATTCTTTCCTTCTCTGACTTCCGTAAATAGGGAGCAGCTTCTCCAAAAATTGCCATCTCTGCATCTGAACTCATGTCTGCAGTTGCTCTGGAGGAATACAGAAAAGTTGCAGAAAGTCTGTGCATTTGTAATTTATATTTATCCAGACAGTGATCATGCTAAATGGCTAACAGGAAGAGGAGGACTAATCAGGTACTTAACTTTCATGCCTCAATTTGATGCTTCAGTTTTAATTATTCACTGAAGAAGTGCTAATAAAGTTCCTTTTGTAGACAGAGATGTACTGTCTTTGAATACATCCCCCTTAAATGGGCCTATGTGCCCAAGTGAGAGCAGAGAGAATATCAAGCTAGAAGTCTTCAGAAACTGGTCCTGCTCTATCTTCTATCTATTCCTGCAGGTGATTCCTGCACAGCCACACCCTTCTCAAAGCCACGTACACAAAGCCATTGAGATTGTTTCATAGGACATCTAAAAATTTAGGCACAAGTAAGCTCTGTGAGTCACACAGACTGGGCCTCACATGTGATTTCCAAGTGGAGGTTTAATATCCTCTGTTTCTGATGTTTTAATACCAAGCAGGAGAAGTTCGACTAGTTTCTGTCCAAGCTCTGGAACAAATTGTGAATGTCAGTAATCACCTATCTAAAGCTAAAGCTGTTTATCATATGAACCAAATATAAAACATCTTTTCAATTGCAAAATTAGCCAATAAAGGAATATTATGTATATTACAGATAATAATTAAGAACATAGTATTACTAAATAATGTAGTATCTAGGTAAATAAGTATGTGATATAACATTTAAAAGAATTTCAATTACAAAGTACATTTTAGCTTTAACATATTATATAGACTAATGTTAGTTATGAATTGTTAAAAAACAATTCATATGTACTAGACATTGCTAGGGATTTGTCTAGTAGAAGTATATCAGAAAGCTGATTTATTCTCTGTTTTATTTTGCATTTTTTGAAATATCTAGTAAAAATTCTTCAACACAAATGCTATTGTTTGCTACAGTCAAATTGTCGTGGATAATTCAAGACTATCTGGAAATAGCATAAGTAGCAATCACATAGGCAGGAACTAGCATAAACAAAATGTTCTTCCTCTGGCAGGCTAATATACCAGCTAAAAAAAAAAAAGAGATAAAAACTTCTAAACTCCTTCTACTTCATTACTTCATGTGCTACCTGATGCACTGTGAAGAGTAAAGCAGAAAAAGGGACAGAATTGGAAAACTAAGATGTGTACATCCAAGGCATCAAAGCACTGAAACAGTCAAAATTGAATGGTTTTATGTGCAAGAAAATTATGAAATGAGTATGAAAGCATTTGTAATGCTACTTCTGAACATGTTGTTGTAGAAGTGCTGATCTCTCTCAGCAAAAGCTAACTGCTATGGGATCTGCATCCTGCAGGACTTTAAGGGACTGCCTCATGCAAGTGCTTTTAACACTCAGGAATTTCAAAGCACAAAATCCAGAACCTTTAGCTTATTTTGAAAATATTATTCTATGTAGCTTATTTTGAAAATATTATTCTATGTATGCAGAGCCCAGAGTTTTTGCCTATGTGATCTTGTGTCTGCTCGAGAGGCAATAGGAAAGAAAGAGAGAAGGTATTTCACAGTGTCCTTTAAAAGGTGAAGCAGAACATCAGAAAATGCCATCAGAAAAGGCTATCAGGGGCACAGTCTGTTAAACTATTGGATGTCTGATAAACTATTGATGTCTTTGTCTCCCGAACACAGAAGGTGACATTCTCTGGGAGAATAATGTGTACTTCCATCCGTTCCAACTCCAATTTCAGAGAGCACTTTTTGGTCTTTGGATGGAAGACATGTGAAGGGTTCCTTCTGTGCTGTGCTGAATACTCCCAGTCACTAAGTCACTAAGCTTCCCCAGAAAACATAGAAGGGAGTGGTGCACACTAAGTTCTCTGTAAAGAACTTTCTCTCTTTGAACAGATCTGTCTATCAGGCAGGAGACAAGATCATTCTGAACTTTGTTTGGGTTTCAGTGCCTGTGTGATAAACCAAAGTCAGTAAATAACGTTCTAGACTTTACACCCGAGGAAACTAACACTTGAATATTACTTTGAGCCTCCTCTCCAAATGCAACCTCAGGCTTCCAGCAGTAGTGCAGATTACAGGGGATGAATTTTAATAATCTATAAATCCCAGAATTCAAAGTTACACCACAAAAAGACATTACTGTCTCTCTCTATCATGCCCTCTTGACTAAGCTTGAGCATCTGTAACTTTTTTTTCCTGATACATGGAGTATTCCTGACAAGAACTGTGAATACGCTCATGTTGGTTGAAATACCATATATTCTTTTCAGTGATCCTTGTTCTATGTCACTGTCTTTTGCACTTGTCCTCACCATTGTCTGGGTGAGCTTCACTTATTGCTCAGGATCAATTAGCAAAGGTATGTGCTATTTGTTAAATCCCTACCTTCAGAGAGCCCACGAGGAAATCTGCTTTCTGAACCTATGTGGAATGGTTAAAGAAAGAACAGAGAGAGTTACATCAAAACCAGTCCATTGTCTTGAGCATAAGCCATATCAAACATTTCTACATCCTTTGTAGTCTGTCCAGACAGCTGAACTGCACACACTGCCTCACAACTCCTGACCTAGAGCAAAATTCTACAGAGAATCAGGAATGTGTTCCTCCCCACATTACTGTGAGCTGCTAAAAACAAATCCAGTGTCCAGGAAAAGATTAGTTACTTTACATGTGTAATCCCCATCAATTTCAACTGCCTTCATAGTTAGTCTTCCTGTGCCTTTCATTGGACTTGGAGGTAGCAAAATTGATAGAAGGTTCTTTCAAGGAATGGCATGTTATGGCTCTTCTGCTTCTGGACCACTTTGGAGTGGTTTGGGTTGTATAACCTTGCCTTTGCATGTAAAGCATGACCTGGAATGTTAGAGGTGGGGAATGAGAAGAAAATGCCCCTACATATTCCACCTCTTTGTGGAGCTGTGGAGATGTCATGGTCAGAGTATGAAGCAAGCAGATGGGACTTACCGTGAGATGCTGAAGTAACAAATAATAAAGTTGTCTTTAGCTGCGGCTCTTTATATGTTACCTCCTGCCCACACAGCATTCAAGTGCTCTATTTTTGGTCAATAATAATTTACTCTTTAGTTGTAAACGTGTTGTAGCTCTGATCTCTCTGCTAATTACTCAGAGATGGGATTGGCTTAAGGTTGTATGGAGTCAGCTGCACTGACCTGTCCTTTTCACATTGATCTGTGCCAGGATGGAGGATGGAGAAACCCAAAGACAGCTCTGATAAAGCCACATAAGGCAACACTTGGCTCTGCACTGCTAATGTTTTAGTCACCAGGATGGAGCTTTTCTAATTGTGCACAATTATTTCTTTAAAGGTATAATATTAATGGATCACCTCCTATCCTGCCTGTTTATCTATACATGCTGATAGAGAGGGAGAAAGACTTATTGAGGCAAAATTTTTTTATCCACTGTGTGGGGCACTGGCAGCCAGCTTCAGCCTTGGAGCAGAGTGAGACCACTGCCAGCTTATGGACCATAAGACAGACTTGCATTCCTGAACTGTAGGTTTGCAATATCTGAGGCCTGCAGGCATGCTCAAGGTCTCAGCCTACAGAAAGGCACCTGACTTTTGTGCCACTCCATTATCCTGCAGAGTTTGTCATGGAGCAGTCTGGATGTCAAACCAGAATAACTAAATTGCTCTGTAAAGGGATATGGAAGGAGACTGTCTGCTCCTTTATGATTATCTGTTTAAGAACTGTTTTTTGACATCACAAAGGACAGTAAGAAAGGGAGGAATCCATAACTGCATACTGGAACACAAACCTGCCTGACAAATGGTAAAGGAGGAGGTGGTGTGAACCAAACCTGGTCAGTCACATTGCTTGGTGAAGGCATGTGAAAGTGTAAAAACATTTGTTCCAGTAAGCTTATCAAATCAGGGACCTTGTCTCTTGGGAAACCGAGGTAAAAGGGGAAACACTAAAAAATACATCCAGAAAGACATAGGTCTGGCAAAACAAATATGGAGACAACAAGAAGAAACAAACCTCATCAGTGACCCTAACTGGTGGGCTACCAGGAAATTACAGGTGTCAGTCCCAGAAAGATCAACTAGACTTCATGACTGAAAAAATTGTGAACGAGGGGAAGTCCCAGGCAGGGTTGGGGTGCGTGCAAGAACTGCCAGAGCTGTAGAAACCCATGAAGGCATGTACTGGGCAACTGAAAGCAATAAAGAACAAAGAGGGGAGTAAATAGAAGGACTATAAACAAGGGCCAGACAGTGTGCTTGTCTGGCAGAGCATTGCACCTAGTCACCATAGTCTGTCCTGTCTTCTTACATGTTAATAAGTCTTTTCTTAAATATCTTTGTGTGATCTCACTCCTGTCCTGTGTATGCATGTGCATGCATGGACTAAATGCCAGCTACTGGAGAAGCTTCTGTGTGTGTGAGTAGAAATTGATGCTATCTGCCTGAGCCATGCTGGGGACCATCCTGGCATGTGGTGTCTGCTGCCAGAACCAATGAGGTCTCAGCATCAGCTACTAGAGTGAGTGAGGGTCTTTAGCTTCCAGGCACTTGGGTGGGAAGGGGGTGTGTTCCAAATACCACTTTACTGGGGGATACTGAGGTGAGTGACAGGTTCAGTGCTGGTGGCTGCAGTGGGGACAGAACTAACAGCTCCAGGGCCTGGTGCTGGTGCTGGGCATGGGGTGAATATTTGTTCTTCCTAAGTGCTGGTGTGCATGGTATATTTGTGTGCACTCACCAGCAAACCTTAAGTTGGACCAGCTGGTCATTACGGGAGCCTGAGGTCCAGGCTGGTATATCGGGCAGGTGTGGGGGCTGTGTTGGTATGCCCAGGAGAACCTGTGGGATGAGTGTGGGTGCTGTGTGTGTGAAAGCATCAAGCTGGACCAGCAGGCAAAGAGGGAACTGTGAGATGAGTCAGAGGCCTGGGGCCTGAGAAGGGACAGAAGACCTGTGCTGGACTCGAGGGAGCTGCATATGTGCATGTGTTTGGGAACTTGAAAAGTGTGTCTGTGTGATTGCGCTGGTGACTTCTGTTTCTCCCTGTCCCTCAGAAAGATGGGATGTGTCTGTGCATGTGTGTTGCAGCTCCTGTTGATGTCACCCTCTGTGGCTGCTGTTGGCAGTATCTTGGCCGTAGCAGTCTCTCTGGCCACTTGTGTCGGTGTCCTGTGTGTCTCTGTGTCACTGTGTGTCTCTGGGGCACGTGCTCAACTTTGCTACTTTGAACCCCCAAAAGTGACGTCTGTGCCCCTCAGCCTGGGCAGAGTCACTGAGTCCCTGGGCACCAGTGGCCAGTGGCCAGGTGGGTTTACAGCTGAAGTAGCTGGAAGAGGTGGCTCTGTGCTCTAATGTCACTTAACATGGTCCATAACAGAGGTGCAAGTCTGGGAAGCTTAGGTTTTTGACAAGCATTTATTGGAACTCAGCTGTATACCAGCTCCCTGGGTTAGGAGCGTGCAGGTGGAGATATTCACAAAAAGGCACTAGTTTGACATGGTAATGGGTTTTGAATTAGGATGTGCTGCCTGACAAATCATGAATGTAGAGGAGAAAGTCCCACTGTCAGAAATGGAGGAATCTCCCAAAAAAAAAGCACTGCTTGGCTTTAGTGTTTTCAGAGGAATAGCTATTTTGTCTGCGTGATCTCTTCTGAATAGTGATGGGCTACTTAGACCCCATTTCTGTGTGTAAAATCTGCATGGGATGAATATTTTCTCATGGGTATAATTTCATTTTTATTGCTATTAGTTTAGTCTGCAGCTTTAATTAAAAGATAGTTACAGTGAGGAAAGCAAAGAATTAATCAGTCTTTCCATTCTCTTGAAGTTGCTCTGATATGAAAAAAAAAATCCAAGTGTTCTGAGTTAGAACAAATATGAGAAAGCCAGAGATAACCACAGCTCTGTAGAATCACCACCATGGAGGTGTCCGTTTATGCTGTTTAATCAGTAGATGCTTGCTATAAAATATACAAGGAGGCCTTTGAATAAGGTTTAACACATACAGCTGAACAGATAGATTTCCTGAACAGTAGGTTACAAAGTCGTCCCAGAGACTACCTTTTTTTCCTTAGTTTTTCATTTTTATTTTTATTTTTTTCTTCAGAGATTAGAATTTCAGTTGAGAATGTTAATCCGTTCTCACATGGGCCTATTCTGTGAGGTTGCTGAGAGCCATATAGCTACCAGAATGAGAGCCTGGGATCTGCACTCCTCAAGTGACAGTAAGAATTGATTGCAGGTCTCTCACAGCTTGTGAAAATACTCTTACCACTAGGTAATTTTGTACAGGAGATGAGGTGGCAAAGTAGATTTGTCATTATTACCTCATTTTTTTTTTATTTTAAGGCAGAAGAAACATTTGTCAGAAAATTATTTAAACTTTAGCGGCCATGAAATCTAACCACCTTTTTATGGAATGACCCAGTTTTCTCTCCAGAATGAGATGGATTGTCAGATGCATTGTTGTCATTGCTTCATGTTGACTCTGTCTGGGTGAATCGTTGGTGCATTTACACAGTTTTTATTGGCTGTTTGTTTTGGATTATGTTTGGGGTGCCTACCATTTAGTTACACTAGGAAGCAAAGGCATCTATAATGGATTCTGCTATAGAAAATGTATTCCTGCAGTGTTGAGATGCATCCTCTTTAGGCCTTTTCTCTTGGTTTTTTGAGTCCTTTGTAGTATGTTTTTTTCAATGCTTTTATTACTTTTTTTCAAAAATCAGAGTCATTGACAGTCTCTTCCAGTCTGACCTGAAGTGTGAGCACAGCCACTGTCTGAAATGACAATGACACCACTCACATGTGGAGATAATACTGTTATTGTGTTTATCTTTGACCAATTGCTGTGTATCAAGCATTTAAATTAGCTGTGCTGGTTGCACAGTCTCAAGACCTGGTTTTGGCCCACTACATGTGTATTACAGATCGTGTTCTTCATTATTTGCTATGTGTGCTAATATTTGCATTTTAATTATGTGCATCTTTAGCTTAAACATAAGTATACTCGAACTATTATTACTCTTTGTCAGAGACTATCTGTTTTTTTACATCTGACTCATCTAATTCTTTTGTAGTTAAAGTGATTTTACATTTTCTCCTGTGTAAAAAACAGTAAAACAGTATGTAGTGAAAAACTAATCCTTTACAATGGCACACCAACCCACTGGTGACCCTACATGTTCAGAATGATTTTGGCATCTGTCAATTCAGAAAATTTTAATCTATAGTATGTACTACCCTGGTCTTGTGGTGTTCTAGCTTACCAAAATACATGCAAATGAAATCAGTAGCAGATCTGTGTGCTATTAGCAGTATTGCTTTTAGTGAGAAAGTATACAAACTCATAAATATCAACACAGTTTAAGCTACTGTTATGAATATGAGAGAGTTTAAATGGGTTTTAATTGTCTTAGAGTGGCCTGCACTCAAAAACCATGTGTTGTCTCTCTGGTCCTTTAGTTATGATCGATCAGGATTATTACAATATGGATGGATTTATTGTAATAGTCACAAAAAAACACATATAAGACCAGAATTTAAGCAGAATAACTTACTACACATGATAAACAAAATACTACTAGTAAATAAAAATATAGTGCATAATAATAAAAGGTCCCTATAGCAAAGAAATAGTAAGGTTAGAAATTAATGTAACTCACCAATTTCTTTCTCTCAACTTCTAGACGAGAAGCACAAAAACGACATACTGACGTCTCAAGTAGGTCGGAGAGAACAGTTTGCGCACTTCAAGAAGTATCCAAACTGTTGTCTGATTTTTGTAGCTTGCAGTGGTCTTTTATATCGTAAAATCCTTGTTTCTGTCAGTCACTTATCTTGTATATTTTGCCTTCCCAGCAAAGAGCTCACAACTGGTGGGGAGAATCTTAGGGGGAGATGGTCCCATAATCTTCACATCAGCAGATAAGACTTGGCAGTGGGGGGGAGGGAGGGGAGTGTGTGTGGAAACTGTCCTGCCGCGGCTACCTTAAAGGCAATGCAAATTATTGGATTTAGTTTGGCATATCAAGTATTACAGTGCTTGCACCAAATCAGTATCAATATGATTAGTCTATTATTTACAACACTGTTATAGGTGTTGCAAATATGTCTATTATTTATAGAATTCTAAATGACTAGCTGCCCTCTGGGTGTTCCCCAATATTTAAAGAATTGTTGAAAATTAATATCAATGATGCTTTTGCAATATAGTGTCTGCTTGCCAGATCATCAGAATAAATTACTTCAGAGGCGGCCTGCAAAAGGAAAAGAGTGGTATGGAATAACCTCCTCTTGAGGAATGACTAAGTAGACTTTGATTCTCCAGTTTGAAAAAAGATTCAGTAGGGAAAATAATATAGCTGTATTATCTGAAAAATCCCGAGTGCCATAGATTTATTCAATGTCTTTTTTATGCAAGAACTGCATAAACTGCAATGGCAAATACAAGTAGCAGGATGATGGTTCAAAGCAGGTGAAAGGAGATGTAATTCACTTCCAGAAGGTATAATGGATGGCATTTACCCAGGGCATCTGACTCCAAGGAGGAGAATTGTTTCCCCAGAGGAGATCCTCTAGAATGAAGTAGAAGTAATAAGGATAATTTTTGAGCATGTCTGGGAATTAACAGGTTATTAGGAGAGATCTGGGCTCGTGAGAAACACAAGACTGGAAGCAGTACAGATAATGAGTTTCAGAGATACCAGCAAATCACCTACAGACTGTACATATCTTCCCTAGCCAGACGCTGAGATGAGCACAGTTGATCGTGGTGCTATAACACCAAGGTTGCGGGCTCAATCCCAGTATGGGCCATTCACTTAAGAGTTGGACTTGATGATTGAGGGTCCCTTTCAACTCAAAATATCCTATGATCTATGAATTACTCTTACAGGTGATGGCAGTCCCAGATTCATGACTGATGCCAGCAGACACAAAGAACCTTTAAGTAGAATGTCTTTTCTTTGGTTGTTGTTTTGACAAATATTGGTTCCCTTTTCTTCACAGGTAATGTCTGACACTGTCTCTCTCAGGAAATGCCAAATATCTGTAAAGCAGTCCTGTACCTATGTGCACTATTTATTAAGCTTCTGGAATACAGAAAATATAACATCATTCCTCCCATCAAACTAGAATAGTGGAGACAAGTCCACACCATCTTCAGGGCACATTGTATCTTCTCTGCCTTTGTCTCAGGTACTCTGTTCTCTGAAAACCAGAGCAGGGAAACCAGTAGAATACTGCAAGGAGAGAGAGAATAAACCAATAAAAAGATGTTTGTCCAAAATGGCCACAGGACAGTGAGTTGCAGTCTGGATGCACTGCAGGCTACAGTAGCAGGCAAATAGTGCTGCGAAGCTCGACAACAGAATAATGTGGTTTCTGTTGTGGTCCCAGAAACTGACTGGCAACCTCATTGTTCTTGGGACTGTCATTGTGAGGGACTGTGTGACTGGTTTACAGAGCATAAGCAGGGTTTCCCAGCATTTCTCACTATGTCTTGTGACCCAGGGTCACAGTAATTCAGGTCCTGTAGAAACTCTAATCTGGTGATACTGAGAAGATATGGGAAGGGAAGTCATGCTTTGGGGTAGCCTCCTTACACAGAATATTGTGGAGCAATGAACAAATTTAGGAGCAATCTGAGGAGGAACATTTTCTAGATAAGACAGATCCATATGTGCTACTTCTTTTTGGTATCCAAAGCATATAGTTGACTTTTAAGATGGTTCCCAAGTTCCTAGATAAGTGGACATCAGTCTTGCTCCCAAAGGAGAGTGTCCCCTCTTGGTAATCATCCAACAGGCCATACCTTGTAAGAACAAGTCCAGAGAGTGGGAAAGGCTGTATGTGTCCTTGAGTATGCTGACTTTCGGGTGGCATCCCAGTAAGGCACTGAGGAGCTAAATGGCTCAGGGGTCTCAATATCTACCTGACTTCACATTATATGAATGGGAAAATAATGTCTCCTCTGGGCAAATAAAATATAAAAGACTTCTCTTGTAGCCAAGTAAAATTTTTCACTTCCAGTTAAAAAAATTGAACCTGTGAATTTTATTTAAGTTAAAAAACAATTAACCAAAGATGTTGCGTGTACAGACTGAGAAAACATTATGTGCCAGGAAGATTTGTGGAAAGCACATTTTAGGTAAATTTGGGTAAACACACCAGGTAAGTTCTAGAGGTAGTGGATATGCAGATATAGACAAGATATTGATGCGATTGCTCTGTTGTCTATCCTGATTAACATATTGTTGTGCATACTACTTCATCTAGATGTATGTAGTTGCGAATTTATCAAAAGCATAAGTATGGAGTTTTTTACAGCAATTTAACTGCCAAGGAAAGGGCCACGCATTTATTGTGCCAGTCTCTAAATATGTTGTGCCAGCAGATTCATCTGCAGCGTTTCTGTAAATTCTGCTATTCATAAAAGTCTGTATATTCTCCTATTTGCAAATGTGGGTCAAACACTAACATTCTCAGGAGTTCTCATAATTCTGGCTTTATCAAACTACATGATGCGTAAATGTCAGACTTTGTATCAGGTGCTGAAAGGTTAGATAGCATGCCAAGCACAACCTGACATATTTGTTAATTTTGTTATCTAACGAATTCTTTGCTCCTCGTGGATAGCAGAGCATTCATTTTATCTATCCTGTGCTTCTGGCAAGACTCCTCAGTTCCTTGCAGTTAATGCAGGGTGCACACCACAACTGTTTGGAGCACTAAATAGCTTTGAGCCTATGATCCAGTAGCTTTTCCAGTGGATGCTCATCAGGAAACAATTTTCCCAGTATAAGTGGTCAGAGAAGCAAGGCTTCTATCTGACACTTTGGGGACAGAGGGACATTTTGGTCTAAACTAGTGTAGCTATTCTCTTGT
The DNA here is from genome assembly GCA_013398175.1 of Climacteris rufus. NCBI lineage: Eukaryota > Metazoa > Chordata > Aves > Passeriformes > Climacteridae > Climacteris > Climacteris rufus. The sequence continues at coordinate 172,405 of VZRZ01004548.1, forward strand.
TTTATCCTCAACCCCCTTTCCCTGGGCCTTTAAGTAGATACATATTTGTTCCTGATACCATCCCCTTTGAGGGGATGACTCCATGTTAACAGATTATTGTGTTGCTCTTAGATAACACCAGGAAGACTGAAAGGGGAAGAGGGGCAACTATCTTGCTGTGTCTCACCTATGCAAAAAGCTTCTCAAAATGTAAGCTTTTAAATGAATTTAGCCTCCTAATATAGGAGTCTTCCATTATACCTGATGCAAAGTTGTCTGGCCTTTAAGATCATTAATCTGCATTAGCAACTCTGTAAGTTTGGACTATATCCTTTACTGTTCATTCAGGTCTCCGAAAGTCACAATGATACTATATCAAATGCATTATGGGATAAAGACTGTTCCCTGTGATTTAAATTATGCGTTTGCAATGTTGTAGGGGACCGGTTCTGGAGAAAAGGAGAAAAAGAGACACCATTCCCAAGATGCATAACTGTCACATGACTCACTGTGATTTATTGCTATGGAAACCCCACAGTTTAATTTGGTAATGTCCAGTTTCATTGCAAGCTCTTTGGTGTTCAGCCTCCTATTCCATGGACAAAAGAGCTAGAATTCTTCCATAGCTCTTCTCAGGTTAGACAGTGCGATTTTGAGTCTCAAATTATCAGTGTTGCAAGAAAACTAGCATATACTGGGAGAGATGTACCTTCAAACACATTTTTGATCTCAGCAAAGGTTCTTGCATTTAATAAAAATAAATATATTGAGATTTGAAAATATGTACTTTGATCTTTTGAGCCTGACTTTAAATGATATTCTTTTCAAATAAAAGTACAAAAATAATTTATATAAAGGGAACAGAAAGATAACCTAAACTTATCAAAAGTGTATGATGCTTAGTGCTGATTTTCTGCATCATTGAACATGAGTTTGACGCTGCACCAAGGCCAAATAGAATTAATGATAATCTTTGAGGGATTCCTTTCTAAAAATATATTTGCTAGTTTTTTTCCACAGCTGTCACCCCTAGTCTAAAAAAACTACTGTTGTAATACTGCAACATGAGCACTGAAGAACTGTCTTTCAGTTAACTATTGAATATTGCAAAATAGTCAATGATATATACTGTGTATTTGGGGGGAAAGGGGATGTCTATCTTAAATTTATTACTCTACCTTTTTTTTCCCAGCATAAAGCAGTGACATGATCATATTTCAGCAATTTCAAAGTTGGCAGCAATCCATATTCTGTGCAAGTTGCTGACAACTATTTGTGACCTGTGGACTGTGGGGTCATTTCACCTTAAATGACAGATCATCTTCTTCCTTATGCCATTTTGGAGGCAAACAAACTGTAAACAATTAATTACCAGGCCATTATTTGTACTTTGTCATTGTGAAGACCAGAAAACAGTTTTGTTTTGTTTTTTTTTTTTAAATCCAAACCATTCTGGGAATGGAAGAAGTAGAGGCAGAAGCAATTCAAAATACGTATGGTTTGCTCCCAGTTACAGCTGATCTCATACCTGTACTGCAAATTATACTGCATATTTGGGATGTCACTACTAGTAGCAGCAAAAAAAACCCAAACAGTGTTGAGATAAAAAGGATTTGACTTTCATGCCAGAATTTTCCAGCTAATTAAATGATGAGTTCTCGCATTTTGGGTGAGGCTTTTTGGCCTCTTTACGATATTTTTGCTCTTTTGTGAGTTCTTTTGACAGACGCTTGAGATAAAAAAAAATAGGAGGTAACAAAAGCTCTTCCATCTTAGTTGTTTATTAAATCTTACCTATAAGACAGCTGCACAGAGGCTGTTCTCTTGTTAAGAAGGTGGAAAATGACCCCTAACACAGTTTCTCAAGGTTATTTGTACTCCAAGTTAACCAATTAAGAAATGCCATGTAGATTATTTTAAATTATAATCCATGACTCGTTGTTCATAATCTGCATTGTGGACTTTTTGAGCCAATAGTAGGAAACACAGGTGTATGGAGAAGAAAGAAGAAAGAAGAGGAAGAAAGATGAAGTACAAACCTACGCCTAGAATCCTCCATCTTGAAATATCTGTACTATTATATTTCATAAACCTAAATTTCTACTTTTCTATCTATTTCACCCAGTGACATAACCTTAATTATGCAGCAGCAATTTCAGAGTTATCACCCAACCGTGAGAGCCTATTTCAAGGTCTAAGATCAAACGAAGTGTATTTCTGAGGATCATAACTTGTCAGAGCTGAAAGAGTGAAATTCTCAGAATTCAGGGTTCCAACAATGAGGATTGTACATTCTGCCTCTTGCCAAACAGAAATAGTCAGTTACAAGTGGCCAAGACCAGAGGGTAGTTACCCAAGGTTTCCATGAAAACATGGAGATGTAACATCTGAACTATTGGCTGTAGTGTAGGAGCTCTTACTAAAGCTGCCTTGCTTTTGGAGATCTGGAAGTTGTATAGTAGAATGCTGATTTTTGAAAAGTGTAAACCCAGTGCCAGTACTGGGAAAAAAAGTAGAAGCTAGTAATGATTAGAATTTGAGGACACAGTGATAAACAGACATTCTGAGAAAAACAGCATTTGTAAAGGGAAGTAGTATTCTACAAACCTAGTGGAGAATCAAAGGTGGATAGGTGGGAGAACCAGATCTATAAGCCATATGAGAATGTGTATCACCTTTCTTAAAGAAGCTAATTCTGTGTCTGTGTTGTTACACAGATAGTTTTGAGAAGTGATCCTGGACAAGGACAGGCTGATAATCCTGCTTCAGACGTATAAGTGTCCCTGAGTGTCCCTCTGCATGTCCAAAGTGGCTTGATCTGAAGCAAATCCCAGGAGCAGCTTGGGGGGAAGCTCAGTCAAGCAGCAACTGTACATATTGCATTAGGGCCCAGCACCGCCCTCCTGTACTGCCCTCAAAGGGCCTGGTGTCCTCAATGTCCTTCATGAACCTCACAGCCCGCCTAAGTAATGTCCCCTATACCCTTGCTGTCCTTCTCCGTACAGCCTGCTAGCAGGGTATGAAACAGCTCTTGTTGTGTACTCACTAGAGACTAGAAGGGCTCAGGAGGACCTTGCCAGGTGCTAAGGACTTCTCTGCTTTTTGTAAAATATATTCTGTATCTCGGACATCAACACTGTGCTTTGCTTGAGCTTTTTCAAAGTAGACAGTAAAGGCAGCGTGGAGAAGTGACCTGTCACAGCAGAATTGCTTCTCGCTACTGCCCACAGCAGCCTCACCTTTCACCGGCAGTCTTGCTAGCAGCCAGGTGCAAAGCTGGGTCACTGAGCTCATACCAGGGCTCTGCTCTTCTCACAGACACTTAGCACTGCTTGAACAGTCATCCAGTCCAAAATTGCTCTCCAATGCATCTCTGTGGGGCCAGACTGAAGCCAATTCCTGCAAGGACTGCTCCTTTCCTTGCTATGACAGTCTGAGAGGATGGGTATATTTGTGAATTGTGCTATACTTCTCTATTTTCGAAACAAGCAGAAAACTCCATACTGTCCTTTACTTTCATGTTTAACAGGCAAGACCTTGTACCAACTCTTTAGCTACCTTCACCATCTTCCTAACTAAGGCATTTTGAAGGAACTCCTGGATACTTTTGTAACAATGATTCAACAAGCTCAGGATTTTGGGGGCAAATATAACATGCTGGATCAGTTAACCTGAGAGTGACATTATTGCTGCAGCTCCACACATTCAGGTCCAACCAGTACCAAGACTTCATATGTGTTCCCAGCCAGATGGTTACACAGGCATGCGTGTACACCCCATGGGGGAACTACACATTATCAACAGTGCTCACGCGTGCATTACCCCCATATTTGCAGTACTTGCAGCTACAAGTTTCACTGTAAGGCAGGGTGTAGAGACAAAGGAGATGGAAAAAGAGCAAAAAGCACAAAATCCTTTATAGGAAGGTAATGATGAAATTTGCACCTTTCATCCCTCCCATAGTGCCTATGTGTGAGCTGAAGCCCTATTACCCTATTGACTTCATAAAAGGAGAGACTCTTTCGTAAGTTGAGGTCACTCATTAGCAATTGTCAGTATTTTTGATTACAGTACCTCTGTAACTCATCTTCCAACAAGTGGTTTGCAGAGAAACTGGCCTCATCTCTCTGATCGCTACCTGCTTTGTGGTCAAGGTAGTTAGGACTCAGTCTGTGTTGCCCAACAGTTTCTCAAAAAAAACCAATTCATGAAGCCAATTTCCACACCAGTCTTCACATACACAGTATTGTGTATGTATTTCTCAGTCCATCACCCTGGTTAATCCAGGAGTTTCCCTCACAATATTCCAAAGGTTTGGTAAATAACTCTGACAGATAGAACACATTTGAAAAGGATCAATTGTCTCCGTATACTGGGAATATTGAATCTGCTATTTTGGGATCACTCACAGCCCAGCTGTCTGTTTCTGACTGTGCCAGATGTTAAATACACCACGGTGGATCCAGCAGCCTGAAAGAGGCTAGATTTCAGCTGCTCCATGCCTCCAGATCCATGTCCCCTTGTCCATGTCCATGTTCATGTAACAAGGTTCAAGATGTGCTCCCAGGAGGTACAAACACTACAAACACAGAGAAAGCCAAGGTATGTGCCCTGTATATGCATTTACACACATAAATACATCTATCTATATAAAAAAATATATATACATACCTGAAATATCCCATCACTAGCCCTGTGTGTTTCTAATGGCCCTTCCCCTGCAGTCCACGATGTGCCCCATACCCCTGACAGCAGCCCTCCTTGGTCAGAAAGGAGAGCTGTTCTCTGTGGCTCAGGGTAGTGGGTTTCACACCTGCATCCTAGACGTTATGTTGCATCAGGACAGTTCCAGGCACCTGCCAAGATGCCTGTTCCTTGGGTGTCCCCAAAGCACCCTGTGCTCCCCTGGACTGGAGGAGGAGTGCCTTTGATGGTCTGATGGACTCTGCTGAAGGGCCTGAGTGTAGCTGAGCAGGGTGTTATTTGGGCTCCCCCTCCTGCCATGGTCTCTCTGTGCTGCTTTGTGGGTGTGCAGACTACAGGTAAGTTGTTATCACATAACCTAACACAGGCCCCCCAGATGTTGCCTGCATGCTTGCTGGGCTTCCTCTGCAGAAACAACATGGCATCTGCAATATGAAGTGGAAGAGAGACCTTAGGAGGCACACACAGATCTTTCATGATGTTTTGGGATTCATTCCTCTGACTGTCCTGCTATAACAAGTTGCTGGGTAAGGGTGTGGAGCACAAATCTGATGAGGAGCAGCTGAGGGAGCTGGGGGGACTCAGCTTGGAGAAAAGGAAGCTCAAGCAGGACAATCTCACTCTCTGCTGACAGGACAGTAGAGTCAGGTGGGGATTGGGCTCTGCTTCCGGGGAACAAGGGACAGGACAAGAGGAAATGGCCTCAAGTTGTGGCAGGGAGGTTTAGGTTGGATATTAGGGAATATTTCTTCACTGAAAGGGTGGTCAGGCATTGAAATAGACTACCATGGGGAGTGATGGAGTCACCATTCTGAAAGCGTCCAAATAATATGTGGATGTGGCACTTAGTTACATTATTTAGTGGTGGACCTGGCAGTGTTAGGTTAATGGTGGGACTCCATGATCTTAGAGGTCTTTTCCAACTTTAAATGATTCTACAGTTCTATGGTGTAAACCTATTGTTGCCTAAAGCAGCCTAAAAACAGAAGCTGAAGCCAAGTTAAGAGGGGAGGGGAGCAAATACCTTTATTTTGGAGGTCCTCTGAGAACAAACTGCAAAGGCAGGGGGGGGGGGCCCCCCCCCCCCCCCCCATGCCCACAGGCCTCTACAGAGGCCCGAAGTAGAAACCAAAAGGCAACAAAGATGTAAAACTGACTCTGCAATGGTCTGTTCTAGTATATATCATAGGTTTAGCAGATTAACATAGTTGACAAAAAACTCCCAATTAGAAACAGGATTAACGGGATGCTTTCAAGATGGTCGTTCTCCATTGAAGGCTCCTATTCTTTCTATAACTTTCATATTTTGATCATCATAGAACAATGGAATGTTCTCAACTCAGGGATGCTAGGGTGATAAAGGGTTCTGTTATGTCTGGGGTATAGAATGCTACTGACTACAAGTCACTAGATACCTATAGTGAAAAATTACAGGAGTTCTTATGTAGGAAAGTAGTAAAAGCAAAAAACCTTGGCATCACCATGGGTGGGATAAGCTCCTCAGCCTCAGTTTCTGCAACCCATCATACCAGTGGGAATGAACCCTAGCTGCAGCCTCATGTCTGCAGAGCTTCAGCAGAAGTCAGTTAGGCAGAGAAAATGTCATGGCTGGAGCAGACTTAAGCCTTACTTTCTTCTTTCTGTAAAAGCATGTGTAGGACTGAGCCTTTTCCACTCATGCTTTTGCTTTCCTTCAGACTTTGCTGAGGCATGATGGTTGTGGGGCAATAGTTTTAGCTATTTAATGTTTGTTCTTGGAAATGTTTGCCCAGACCAGAGACCCACCAGCACCAAGGTACTGCCTTGTACTGGGCACAGGACAGTACTACAATGTTCCCTTCAGGGGGTCTCAGCCAGTACTGACTGCGGTGCACAGAGCAGAACCAGGTTGGGGTGAGAATGGAGATGTGGCAGCACTGCTCTGAGAACAGAGTGTGAGTGAGCAAGGCAAAAAAAGGATGATGGTAGGGGTCTTAACACACAGCTATGGATGTGGGATCAGGAGGGATGAGGTAAGTCACAGATTCATTTGGAAGGTAAGCAGAAAGAGTTAAGCAGTGTTTTTACTGGTGTTACCATAATGTCTGAGGCCTCATCAGCATGTTGCTGTGCCATTTGTGAAAGCTGTGATGCCAGATAGGCTGTGTGACATCTTTCACATTTTTTCTGGTGCCAGCGGTGTCACTGAATGGCCCAATTGTGTGCAGAACCTTAAGAGACCAGATTCCTTGCGACATGTCTGGTTGGCAAAGTTCATCCAGTGTCTTTGCACAGCATTGGCAAGGTGTGTCAGACTGACACAGAGAGGGAGAAGCTGTTGCCCAGCCTTTTCTCCAGGGTTTGACTCCTCCCAGTCAGCCTGTTAGACACAGCTCAAGTGTCCGTCTGACATGTGGCATTCCAAAGCCAGAGCAGGTTGCTGCAGGATTGCACAGGCCTGCCAACCGTTCCAGCTGAAGTCCACAGAGGATGAGGTAGTGTGGGTTCCACAGGAATAATTTATCTGACACTGCCAGGGGGATTACAAACTCTCACTCAGGGCTGAGCTGCCCTGTTGGGTTGATAAAATGGACCTGTTAGCCTTGGTTTCTATTATGAGCTGATACAAATCGCAGAGTTTGGAGGGTCTTTGCAGCCCACATTTTTTAATCTAAAATAAGATCCTGTGCCTACACTGCAAAGTACATAGGAAAGACCCTGTGCAGGAACAAAGTCCTCTCTTTACACTGGCATGCACACTAAGCTAGTGTCAAAGAAGGCAGCTACTGTCTATAAAGTTTGTATCTATGGACAGAAACTGTTTGGACTACACTCTGGTTAGAAGTCCACACACTCCCTGAAAGAAAAGTATTATCTGTTTGACTCAGAGGCAGGAATAAACATCGTTAAAAGTAGGAAGTGGGACCCCCAGAAACCTGAACTTGACAGATAAGAAGGTTTCTAAGCAAGAAGGCTTCCTACTGTTTTGTTTCCATGCCATACATTAAAACAGTACTCTCTGTGTGGTACAAAAGCTGTACGCTGATTTGTCATCTTTTTCTTTCTCCAAAAGGAGCTTGATAGCAATCCTTTTCACAGGTGGCAATCAATACCACAGACATCCTTTCTCAGCTGCCTGACATGACTCTGGGAACATTTTTGCAGATGTCATGACACTCAACTAGGAATCCAATCAGGGCAAGCTGTCCTGTAAAGCTGTAAAGTATTTATCAAAGCCTTGAAACTGAATGCTAAAAGGTGTGACTACTTTTGACCTTGATTGACCAGTGATGAAAGAGTAACGTACATTTTCTGTTACTGGATCCTTGTTCCAAAGAACAGCTTTGGAAAATATATGGGTGTATATATGCATGTACATGTGTCTATATGTGTATCTATACACACGTATATGTATATGTATATGTATATGTATATGTATATGTATATGTATATGTATATGTATATGTATATGTATATGTATATGTATATATGCATGTGTATATAAGCATTTGTATGTATGGATATATAAATATATATATGTATGTGTATGGATGTATGTTCATATATATATGTATACACACATATATCTATATGTATGCATGAACTGCCTTCCCAGGCACATGTACAGGCCTGGTGAGGAATGAATCAACAGCAGCCCTGAGGAGAACGATTTGGGGGTGTTGGTTGACAAGAAGCCAAACATTCCTTGGCTATGTGTGCTGGGACCCAGAAACCTCCCTGTGCTGGGCTGATCCCCAGCATGGGCAGCCAGGGGAGGGGGGAATTCTGCCCCTCTGCCCCTTCAGGTGAGGCCCCACCTGCAGAGCTGCCTCCATCCCTGATGCCCAGCACAGGAAGAACGTGGAGCTGCTGGAGAGAGTCCAGAGGAGGCCACAGAGATGCTCCAAGACCTAGAGCCCCTCTCCTCTGGAGACAGGCTGGGTGAGCTGGGAGTGTTCACCTGGAGAAGAGAAGGGTCTGGGGAGAACTCAGAGACCCTTCCAGTGCCTGAAAGGGGCCTACAGGAAGGCTGAAGTGGATCTTTTTACAAGACCCTGGTGTGACAGGACAAGGGGAAGTGGCTTCCCACTGAAAGAGAGTAGCTTTAGATTAGATGCTAGGAAGAAGTTCTTTCCTGTGAGGGTGGTAAGGCCCTGGCACAGACTGCCCAGAGAAACTGTGGCTGTCGCATCTCTGAAAGTGTTCAAGGCCAGGTTGGATGGAGTTTGGAGCAACCTACTCTAGTGAAAGGTGTCCCTGATGTTGCAACCTGTCCTAGGAGATGAAAGTAACTCAATAGATCCCTTGGGGTGTATTAGCATGAAATGACACTGAATGATCAACGTGTGTAAATATATGTATATAGGGTTTATTTTAGAAAAATTTGGTTGCAAAGGAAAGCAGGTATGTAGCTGTTTTCATTGTTATTATCTATAGTGATATAACAGTACAGAAGCCTTGCAATATGAAAGAACAAAAGAACACCTAAGGACATGTATAAGGGTGTGGCGGTGTGCGTGGCTGAAGCCACAGCCACCAAGCTTCAGAGATGGTGGGGTAAAGCGCCCCAGGGCTTGAAACTCTCCCCTCTGTCAGGGTGACTTTCTTTTTCACCCCAAAGTTCCTTTCGATTTTATTTTACATATTTGCTGTTATTGGTTAGTTTGCACATTACTTCATGTTCTGTATGTTTGTTCTAGAAAATTCATAACTCTTCGGTTCTTTATTGGTTATATTGTAATTTCTGTATCCCCGTTGTCTGTTTCCCCTGCTCCATTTCCCTTTAAAAGTCCCTCTGTTTTCCCCATACCTTTGCCTTTGTCCCTAGATTTACTCAGCTCTGCTGGACCCCTGTGCTGACCTTCCCTGCTGCTCGCGGACCCCTGGACCCTCTCCCGCCACTCTCCCACTCCCTTCCTGCTGCTTCTCTCCCGCTGCTCCTTCTGGCAATAAAAGAGTAGAATATCCATACAAAGACCCCTCTCTGGTGTTTGTCCTCACCGATTGCTGAAGAGCACCAGGCTAGGGGCTGGCTTGCTCAACAGAGAAGCTGGCAGAACCTGTTTAGCCACAGCTGGAACCCTGCACCCTGCAGCAGCAGCTTCCCCCCCCCAGCACTTCCAGGGGACACATGAGCAGATCGCTGCACAGCCTGGGGCCGGACCCTAGTCCATGGCAGACCACACGGTGATATAAGGGAAAAGAAAGAGATAGTGAATGAGTGCAAGAACCTCACCTTTCAACCTGTGGTGAGTTGTCCATTGGCCTCAATTCATTCGGGTGGGGGGAAAAGCCCCCAGAAGACAAAGTCTGATGGGTTAAAATATATTTAGACTTGATGGGAACACCCAGGTACCAGCCCTCAGAGGGCTGGGGGAGCTTTTAGTCCTCTGGTGGAAGGCCTCAGAAATGAGTCTGGAAGTGCTTTGGGATTCTTTGATGGTTTATGCCACCTTCTAAGACATGACAGCTATCTCTCAGGCATTTAAGCCAGGGATGCCCAATCAGACCTTCCCTGATGGAAGAGCAAAGGGGGACTTTACAATCCAGTGGTTTTTGCAAGGGAAGATAATTTAGTGTGACAAGAGGCTCCATCCTGTCTCCACAGGGTTAGTTTCTTATCTGACTCATATCCCATCATTTACTCTGTGTCTTAATGGTATAGCCATTACACACCCAAAAGTTTGCTTCCTCCATCTCCAAACCCAGCTCCTGCAAAGCACTCTACCTTCACAACTGGGAAATGTTTTGAATCATTAACCCATGAAGGTTCAGTCTCTCACACCTGCCCATAGCAGGGGATTGGAAAGAGATGAGCTTGAAGGTCCCTTCCAACCCAAACCATTCTGTGATTCTAGTATTTCACACGTGTGTTAAAATCTTGGAAAACCTATGACACATTTAGTATTTCCATCTTCAATCTAGTTTGAATAATACTCATTAAATAGAAAACAAAGGGGAAAAATTACTGAACATCTCCCAGTCTCTGAATGCTGTCTTTCATGTGTCAAGGACCAGCACTGTGGAAAACAACTGGAGGTTATATAAAATAATACATAATCAGAAGTGACTGTAGTCAATTGAACACCAGTTGTAATTCAGTCTGTTCCTCACCATTCTGTGCTTAGAAAACTTAGTAACTTTAATTTTTTTTAAAAAACAGGAGGGTGGTGAATGACTGATGAACTATTTAGAATTATGATAATTTCTGAGACCTGCAATACTGTTTAGTCCAGCCTGTGTTCACTGAGAAGTACAATGGCTGTAAATTTGGTCTGACGCAATGGTGTCTCAATGCCAAATGACAGATGTGTTGTGGGCTATGTCACTCCTCTCAGAAAAACCCAAGTGAAGAAACTACAAGCAGAAATCTGTGAGGGAAATTGTGTTGTTCATCATAGTCTTCAGCTCTGGACTTCTTTGAAACACAGCAGGTAGCGCTACAGCCTCATTGTCCAGTTAACACAAAGGTATGAAAGGAAGATGTGTGGAATAAAATTTTAGGGTATGGCCTAACTCAAAAGGAAGATAATTGAATTTTCTTGGTGCTTGTGAACTCACTAAGTTCATCAACCAATCAAACAGAGTGGGACAGGCCCATGTCACACCAGTGAATTGCCAGCCATTCAGTACTGCTAATGGGTCTGTAAAATGTGGTCATCCTTTGCCAGATTAGCATTTTCTCTATTACCCTACAGAGACAATTTAAACATTTTTCCTTGTAGATAAAAGCTTTTTATTCCTGAAGGCGTAGCTGTGAATCTTCAAGTGTAATGGTTGATTTGGCTTCTTCAACTATCTTATTTCCAAATGAAATATGACAAAATCTTAAGAAGGTGTCAGTGGTTCAAATCTCTTCAGACTGTGGGATGACAGGTCCTCTATTAGATTATGACAGAGAAATTGACACCTATTTCTCCATCTTTTTAAGAGGTGACCATGGATTTCTCTACGTTTGCTGGAATCCACAAAAAATGAAAACCCACATTTTAAGAGACGCCATGTTGGGCAAAGTTATCTGGATTATCCTGGAGACTTCATAGGAGCAAATTCTTATTCTTTGAACAGGACATTTGAGATAATATCTATTGTAGTCCTAAAGCAACAGTTATAAGGGATAATTACATTCTGTTTCAGAGAAATAATTGTTTTCTCAACTAAGGAAGTATTAGATGAAATTTCCTGGTAAGAACAAAAGAGGATGTCCAAGTAGACCACTTTAACAGTGGCTGAAACACTTTGAAAATACCTGGAGCAAGATTTTTAATTGAATAAATAAATTTAAATAAGCAAGGAAGAATGTAAACCTTAGAAATATTCATGGTAATACAGATAAAATGCAACACAACTTCTCATTATTCACATGGGAAAAACTCTACAATTTTTATTATCTAGGCATTACTCATCTATAGATTGATGAAGGACAAAGCAGTGATTACAAAATTAAAAGTGATAGAATGTCACATTTTGTGTAATTCTCTCACTTTACAACACTGGGGGCATTTACTCTTCGCTTTCTGCCTTGTTGATTTCCCGGCTCTTTGCTCGGAGCTTGTTGACCTGTGACTCTGCAATATCAGCCCGCTCCTCGGCTTCCTCCAGCTCATGCTGGATCTTGCGGAACTTGGAGAGGTTGACATTGGACAGCTCCTCCTGGAGATAGAAAGAAATATAAAATAGGTTTTAAAATATTCCTACTGTAACACTGCCCTGTGCATGCTGTGGCATTTTCACTTTGAATAATGAAAAAACTCCTCAAGGTTAAGAGTTAGTACGTAATTCTAATCTTTCTAGGGGAAATCCAAACAAAATGTTTAGATGGCCAATAAGACATACCAAGTGTCCAGCTCTGGATATGCAGTGCTAGTGCACTGTGGAATTTTTTGAATAATTTTGCATAATTATTATTTCCATTAACTAACTTTTCAGTTATTTACTGCTATAAAATTATTTATTACAATTTTTGAAGGTGATTTTTTTCCTCCTAGGTGAAAATATGAAATAAAGAAAGTGAGTGGAAACAGAAGCCTACTCTCAAAATGTTGATCTGGGTTCAAACAGCTACACAGGGGAAAATTTCAACACAGAGTTCCACTTCTACCTGGATGAAGAATGACTCTGAACACAGCGATACTCACAGCCTCCTCAGCTTGTCTCTTGTATGATTTCACCTTCATTTGCAGCTTGTCCACCAGATCCTGCAGCCTGAGAACATTTTTCCTATCTTCCTCAGACTAAAAAGAATGACAAGATAGAGAAGCATCTCTTTTACCCTCCTCTACATGAAATAGAGAGTAACATTTCTAATCGACCATTGCTGCCCAGAAAGGCAGAAGTGATAAGCTGGATCTTCCTAACATGACTAGAAAGATAGTAATCTTCTGGTGTTTTCATTATTCTCCTTTTTGTGTATGTGACTCAAGACACAGAGAAATCCCTCAGGGCTACATTTTGGCTTCCTGGAAGCACAGTATGTCAACACGAAGAAGCTTCCTGCCTTACCTGGTAGGTCAGTTCCTTCACCCTCCGCTCGTACTTGCGCACACCCTTCACAGCTTCAGCGCTGCGCTTCTGCTCAGCATCCACCTCCCCTTCCAGCTCCCGCACCTGCAAGGAGAAGCCCATCCCTGCAGCTTCCCTGGGGGTGTCTCCCCAAGGACAGGCTCACTCATGCACGACCCCAACCCTACACACTCTGGCCTCCAGCTTCTGGATTTGCTTCTTCCCTCCCTTCAGTGCCAACTGCTCGGCCTCATCCAGACGGAGCTGCAGGTCCTTCACTGTCTGGTCCAGGTTCTTCTTCATCCTCTCCAGGTGGGCACTGGTGTCCTGCTCCTTCTTCAGCTCTTCTGCCATCATGGCTGCCTGTTCAGAGCAAAGGGTCAAAGCCATTTTGGGGCTGGGGACATTTTGGGGAGTGTAAATTCAGCACCAGCAATGCAAGGAGCCCCCAACTCACGTCTGTGATGGCCTTCTTGGCTTTCTCCTCAGCATTGCGGGCTTCCTGGATCGTATCCTCCATTTCACTCTGGATCTGGGCAATGTCTGTTTCCAGCTTCTTCTTGGTGTTGATCAAGCTGGTGTTCTGTTGAAGAGCGTGAACATTACAATCTTGTTTTTGTTAGTGTATTATTTGAAATCAAGAACATTACAGAATTTTCAATAATTTAAGATGTAATTATGTGAAAAATCAATAACAGATATTTTTCTAAAAAAGTTTCTTATCACTGGGGGAAAAAAACATTTTGTTTTTTTCTCCAAGAATTCATTCTTATTACTTTGGAAAAGTGCTTGGAGATACAATCTGTGCCACATCTTATCCACTATGGCTGGCACAGGAAAGTAACAAAAATAGAGTTAGGGAAGTCTCTGCAACATTAGGGAAGAGTAATCCACTCTCAACAACAGAAACAACAAAAATTTGGAATACAGATAGGAAGCATCGCTTCCAGAATCTTTTCAGTACTTGAAACTGGACACTTTCCATAGATTTCAGCACTTGACTGCTCGATGACTGTTATGACACATAGCTCATATCAAAGTCTGCTTTTTATATGCTAATTCAGCGCAAGGAGTTCATCCCCACTTTTTGTTAGTAAAAAAGTACAAGAGGATTCCTCAGTGCTGCATTTCAACTGACAAGGAATGAATGATGCTGTGGTCTCAGAGTTCCATTCCCTGACTGCTCAGAGGACTTGGCATGTCTCTGTGAATAAAGTGTGGAGGCTAATATGGTAGAAGCATGGGTGTCATTATTATATGCAGCCTGGAAAAAAACCTAGTACACACACTTTTTCAGCATAGATCTCTCTTAGTAATATGATGAATACTTCAGAAGAGAGGACTCTCTTCCTCCAATGGTTGCTGAAATAGAGTGTAAAAGTGTTCTCCCTGATACCAAGAGTACGATTTCTCACCAAGTGACCTCACCTGGCTGTGGAGGAGCTGCACACGCTCACTGGCGTCCATTAATTCCTGCTCAGCCACTTTCCTCGACCTCTCAGTCTGCTCCAGGGCTGCTCGTAGCTCCTCAATTTCAGCCTGCAGCAGGTTTGCTCTGCGCTCCACCATGGCCACCTGCTCCTTGAGGTCATCCTGTGACCTGAGAGCATCATCTAAATGGATCTGAGTGTCCTGTAAAGCCATTGAAAGAAATTATAAGCAGATTAAAGGTGTTGTGGACTGAAAGTATCAACTAAGATATTTTTTTATAGGCAATATCTGTTCAACATACCTTGAGCACTCCCTGTGTATTTCTCAGGTTCTTCTGGGCCTCTGCAGCCTGGCGGTTGGCATGGCTCAGCTGGATCTCTATTTCATTTAGGTCTCCCTCCATCTTCTTCTTCAGCCTCAGCGCTTCATTCCTGCTCCTGATCTCAGCATCCAAGGTGCTCTGCATGGACTCCACAATTCTGAGGTGGTTTCTCTTCATCTGTTCAATCTCCTCATCTTTCTCTGCTATCTTCCTGTCAATCTCAGCCTTCACCTGGTTGAGCTCAAGCTGCAGGCGCAGGATCTTCCCCTCCTCATGTTCCAAGGAGGCCTGGACAAGTGGACACAAACATTGACAACATCAATAAACCTACTGCTTGCTTTCTAGGGAATTACAAAATATTTCCAGAAATCTCAGCTGGCTGCACTCCCCAGCGAGAACAGAGGGGAAGCCCGGCCTTTTTAGCCCTCTTTCCTCACTTGTTTACTGCAGGCACCAGTGATTATGGTCACGTACCTCAGCTTCCTCCAGAGCAGCCTGGATTTCAGATTTCTCCTGCTCAATCTGCTTCTTGACTTTCTCCAGCTCATGAATCGCCTTCCCCCCCTCAGCAATCTGCTCCGTAAGGTCAGAAATCTCCTCTGTGGGAACAAAGACCAATGGCATGGTCAGGCACAGAGCAGAATGGGAAGGGTCCTGTCCCACCAAGGTGACAGGCATCTGTGCAGACCTGCAGGCACAGACCCATGAAGAATGGTGGTAGTGATTTATAGTGAGAAAGGCCACTGAGGAGCAGAAGGCCAGGGACTCACGCTGCAAGTTCTTGTTTTCCCGCTTCATTGTTTCCAGGTGGTCCAAGGACTCCTCATAGGCATTCTTCATCTTAAACAGCTCCGTGCTGAGAGAGCGGGACTCCTTCTGGGAGGCCTCCAGCTCAGCCTGTGTTTCCTCATACTTCTGTTTCCATTCTGCCAGGATCTGAAGAGAAATGGGGTGTGAGTAGGGATGTGGCAAGCACGGGGGGATGCGCTGGCCAGGAGTCCCAGGGCTGGAGGCCAAAAGACCTTGTCAAAGTTCTTCTGCTTCTTATCCAGGGCAGCGCAGGCAGCATTGGATCGCTCCACATCAATCATCAGGTCCTCCACTTCATTCTGCAGCCTCTGCTTTGTCTTTTCCAGGGAGGCACATTTGGCATTGACAGCTTCGACATGTTCCTCTGCATCCTGCAGGCGCTGTGCCAGCTTCTTCCTGGGAGGAGAGAAGCACAGATCCAGGTTAGAGCTTGGAAGGGTGTAAGTTCTGTATTGTCATGAGAAGGCAGTTGGTCACTTTGGAGGTTTTAATCCAAAAGCTTTTCACAATGTTTTTCATTGTCCAAGAGTGCATGCAGCCAACAAGATCTATCACTTTTGCTTCTTATCGCCCAAGGCAGATTAGGCCTGTCTTAGCACTGCTATCCCTAAAGTCTATGTTTTCCCTTCCAATCTACACTTTTTCTCTCCCTCCCTCTTTCCACTTTGCCACAAAGACAGTATAGCCCAACCTTCATCCCACTCTTGTCCTAACCTACTCTCAGAGATTCCAATTTCCCCTGACCAGCCTTTGGTTTCTTCTCCAGTCATTTGCCATCCTGCTTCCCCACATACTTGGCCTCCTCGAGCTCCTCCGTGCGCTGAATCGCGTCCGTCTCATATTTGGTTCTCCACTGGGCCACTTCGCTGTTGGCCTTGGACAGGGCACGCTGCAGCTCCCCCTTGGCTTCCTGCTCCTCCTCATATTGTTCCCGGAGCAAGTCACAGTCATGGCGAGCGGACTGCAGGGCGTGAGCCAGGGCATTCTTGGCCTTGGGAAAGAATAGCAATGTGACAATGAATGGAAATACCCTGGGAAATGTCCTGACTGAAATGTTGATGGGCACTGATTTTGCTATAAGTAATGGCAAGTTACTGAATGAAAATGGAAGGTCTGGGAATCTGCAAAAAACTTAACATACAGACTGCAGGGAAGGAAGAGCAAAACTAGTATGGGAAGGCTTGCCCTGTATTACCTAAGTGTTTTTTTCCTCCTTCTCCTCTTGTTGATTCTATATTCTCACATATATCTGAAGCTCCTCCAAGAGAGAAGGAATTCAATGGATACCTCAGAATTTAGAAAGCCTTCTCACCTTAATTTCTTCCTCTAGATGCCTTTTGAGTTCCTCAATCTGTTGGGTGAAAGCCTGTTTGCCTCTTGACAGCTGAGAAATCAGAGCATCCTTCTCCTCTACCTGGCGTGAATATTCACCTGGGAGAGTTCAGATGAGTAAAAATACCTTTTTATGACTTATGTAAAAGTGTTAATCTTGATAATTAAATGCCCATATAAAAATATTTTGAGTTAAACAAAATTTAATTTCTTTCATGGATTCCTAATCACTCATACCTACTCACATCTTAGTATGCTAAATTGTTTATCTTAGTGGCTAGAAATGACCTGTTTTGTAAAATCCAACTAGCCTTATGCTCTATATTTGCACTAAGCCTTGAGTTTACAGAATGAGTGGTACAGTGCCATCCAGAGGGATTTTGGCCTGTGGGAATCTCAGGAGGCTTAACAAGGCCAAGTGCAAAGTGCTGTAGCTTGGCTGGGGCAACCCCTGATATCAGTCCAGGCTGGGGGATAAACAGATAAAGAGCAGCCCTATCTTGTCCATTTGCACTTGCAGCGCAGAAACCAATCATGTCTTGGGCTCATGCCCTGCAGCATAGGCAGCAGAGGAGGGGGGATTTTCTACCCCTCTACTCTGCCCTTGTGAAATCCTGTCACGACTGCTGCATTGGGGTTCCCAGCATAGGAAGGACATTGACCTCTTTGACTGAGTCCATGAAGGTGACTAGAAGGATGAAGCACCTCTCCTATGAGAAAAGGCTGAGAAAAGCAAGATTGTTCAGTCTGGAAAAGAGAAGGCTCTAGCTTGACCTTATTACAACCTTTCAATACTTGAGGGGGTCTATAAGAAAAATGGGGATAAACTTTTTGGCAGAACCTGTTGTGATAGGACAAACTAATATTTTTAAACAGAAGGGGGTTCAATTTAGATTAGATACAAAAAAGATTTTTAAAATGAGAGTGGTAGAACACTGGCACAAGTTGCCCAGGGAGGTGGTGGATGACCCATTCCTGGAAACATTTAAAGTCAGGTTAGATGGGGCTCTGAGCAACCAGATCCAGTTAAAAATGTCCTTGCTCACTGCAGGGAGTTTGGTTTGGACTAGATAGCCTTCCAACTCAAACTGTTTAATGATTCTACAATGTGGTGTATGTGCCAAGGTATATTACTTTCCTCTTCTGAATGTCTTCTGGGAAGCAGAAGGATGGCATCATGGTTATGAGATAGATTAATTCTTTGAAACACAAGTCATATAATCATAAAACAATCCAGGTTGGAAGGGACCTTGAGATGTCATCTGACTCAGCCTTTCATGGGAAAGGGAGTCTAGATGAGGTTATCTAGCACTGTGTCCAGTTGTGTCTTGAAAGCCTCTAATCATCACTCTACCGAGCCCTGGGGAGTTATTGCAGTGACTAGTTGTTCCAGTTCCTTAAACGTAATTTTAGCCCCGCTCCAGGATGTCTCTTTTTGGTATTGGGCAGCTTAGCAGTGAGTACAGCAATACAGGCTCATGTGCTGATTAGGGGCAAGGATCACTTTCTGCTAACTTGTTGGCAATGCTTATCCTAATGCAACTCAGGATTCTCTCAAGAAGAGACAATCTTGGCCATCTGTTGAAATCTGTTGGCCATCTTCACCACAAGAACAGATTTCTGACTCATGTTCAGCTTAGCTTATGTTCAATCCTCCAAGAGCCCAGGTGATTTTGACCCTTTTTTTTAAAGGACCCAGGTCATATACAGTATTCTCTTAAAAACACAAATGTCTTACCAGATTCTGTTTGTAGCCGAGCTCTCTGAACACTAATGTCATTAATTATTCGCTGCTGCTCCTCCTCCTTTGTCTTAATCTCACTGAGTTGATCTTCTAGGGAGCGACACATCTTCTCCAGATTTGCCTATTTGCATGAAGAACAGAAGGAAAGATGATTGAACCAAAAACTCATAATTAGTGAGAATCTGAAATCTTATGGAGGTAAAAAGGATGATTCTGAAGCCAAAATTTCTCGGTTAACTGATATTTCCGTGAAGTTTATGTCCCCAATTCCAATATTTGTATATTCCCTGTCTGTTGCAGGGGAAATGAAATAAGATGATCTCTAAGGTCGCTTCAAACCAAAACCATTCTATGATTCTATAATTTATTAATGTACACTAATCTATTTTCAATAGGAAAAAAAAGAATGATGAAACATTGTAAAACGAGGAAATAATTTAAAATTCTGCTTCTCTCTTAGAGATTTTATAATTGAAATATTTAAGGAAGCAAAAGAAAATAGGAAGAAAAGGAAAGGACAATTTCCATTCTAGGAGTAATTTCTATATTAGAAGAACCCAAAAAGCAAGATGGTCAGTGCCTCTCATTTTATAATATTCTGAACCAAGCAATGAGAGGGCTTTCCTTAGGTTAGGTGCTCTCACCCAAAGGTTACAAAAAATATAATAATAGTGAAATGTATAAACACAAATTCAAGTTGCAAAGTACAATCATTTATTGTGAAGTGTGACTAAATAAAACATCTATGTTAAAATATAAATACTTGATTAAGTTTGAATTAATGAGAATAAATATTTGTGTACCTTGGCTTTGGATACAGACTCCATGTTACTGGCCAAGTCATCAATCTCCATCTTCAGCTCACTCTTCTCCTTCTCCAGCTTCTGCTTCACGCGTTGCAGGTTGTCGATCTGCTCCCCCAGCTCAGCTGTGCTGTCCGCGTGCTTCTTCCGCAGCGCAGCAGCCGTGGCTTCATGCTGCAGCGTGGCCTCTTCGAGGTCACGGCGCATCTTCTGGAATTCTGCCTCACGCTTCTTGTTCATCTCAACCTGAGCTGCTGTTGCCCCTCCTGCTTCTTCCAGGCGCTCACTGATCTCCTCGAGCTCCCTCGACAGGTCAGCCCGATGCTTCTCTGCTTTAGCACGAGAGGTTCGCTCTGCCTCAATTTCCTCCTCCAGCTCCTCAATACGGGCCTGGAGAACAGGATGGACCCTTCACACCCGTGTCCTCCTCCTGCCTGAGCTCAGCCTGAGCTAGGGAGGGGAAGGAACAGAGTCTTGCCTGCAGCTCCTTGATCTTCTTCTGTAGTTGCATGCCCAGGGCTTGTTCATCCTCGATTTTGCTCTGGACCTGGCTGATTTCAAAGTCTTTCCTTTGGGCAAAGGGAACCACGTTAGTGCTTGCAGCAAAATGACAAGTGCTCCAGCCCAGCACTCAGGTTCCCCAGAGCCAGACTTACTTCTTCAATTTCTCATCCAGCTGCTGCTTATCATTCTCCAAATCCATGATGCTGTCCTGGGCCAGCTTCAGGTCTCCTTCGAGTTTCCTCTTAGCTCTCTCCAGGTCCATGCGCAGTTTCTTCTCTTGCTCCAGGGACCCTTCCAGCTAAACACAACAAGACCATCAGTGCTCTACCAGCCAGGTCGGAGTCCATACCTGTCCTGTTCCTGCTCTATGTCTGTGTGCTTACATCGTCCACTTGCTGCTCCAGCTTGGTCTTGGCTTTGGTCAGGGTATTGACTTTGTCCTCTTCTGCCTGCAGATCATCCAGGGTCTGCTGATGGGCCTCTTGGAGGGCTTTCTTCTCTTTTGTCAGCTTGGCAATGGTCTCGTCCAGGGCTGCCATCTCCTCGGTCAGGTTTTTCACCTTTAGGAAGAAGGAAGCAAGTGTAAATAAAGGAAGCAGATATTGAAGTCCTGTAAGAGCACAGGGCTCTTTCCTGGAGCATGAGTGACAGGTTCTGCCTCCTACCTTGTTTTCTGTGGCGTGTTTTTCCTTCTCCACCTTGGCCAGTGTTAACTCAAGGTCATCGATATCTTTCTTCAGCTCTGAACATTCATCCTCCAGTTTCCTCTTCTTGGCTGTCAGCTCAGCATTCATCTCTTCTTCATCTTCTGCTCTCTCTGTCAGCTCCTTAATTTTGGCTTCCAGCTGGATTTTGGTTTTGATGAGCTGGTCACACCTTTCCTCAGCATCAGCCAAACCATCAGCTTCCTACATGATTCATTTAAATAAAACAGTATTCAATTAATTTATTTTTCTTATTGAGTTTCAAGCAAGAACATAATATTCTCAAAGCAGGTTTGCAATCTACTTTGTAGGTAAAATTCAGTAATACAAAAGTGTCTGTTTTAGATGGCTTCCATGCTCTAAAATGAAGGAAAATATCATCACATATTTTTTAAGTCTTCAACAATTCATTTAACTTTTTCATTTATTTGAAGTTAAAGCCATTGTCCATTGTATCTTTTAATAATCATACTTCCATTGCATTTTGGTGGACTGGAAATATTAGTAGATCTTTGGCATAGAGGTCTACTTCAGAAAGCCATGTAGTCAGGTTTTTTAGGATACAGTGTTATAAATCCTGAATGTTAAAACCTCAGATATTCTTCTGAGAAAATTCTATACAACTCTTCGCTAGAGATTTTCTGAACATGAATTAAACTTTTTCAGTTTGGTAAAACTTTAAGTGATAAGATCCCTGTTTCTGAGGCATGTTTCTAGCACTTGTGGTCAAGAACAGTTTGGAAGGGAGGAAGATATTTACCAGGGCAATTCCAATTACCTGTACTTACAGGCATGCTAAGATGTGAGTTACTAAGAAGCAATCTTTATTTTCTACATGGTGCTTGTTCTTTTTCTCTTTGCTTTAGTAAAGAGCAGTGATGTCATCCAAGCAGAAAAATTTTTAAAGCTCTGCAAAAAGCTAGGTTTTTTCTCATAGAGGTTTAGGTATCTGTCAGGAAAATAAGTTGCACAGTCCATTCAACCAAAAATTTCTAATTCTTTGATTAATTGTATCATCCTGTAAAAGAATAAGTTTCTTATTGTTGAAGATGAAGGGAACCTGAAGCTACTAGGTAAGATGTACTTTTAGGCTGTGAACACCTAATTGTTCTAAGATTTATCAAAATCCTTGCTTGTAAATGGAATTTTAAGGGCATTATTTTTGCTACCTTCTTGTTTCCAGGGAAAAAAGATATGAGTCCACTTTCATCACTGTTTTTCTTGAAGAAGCAGGGACCATAAACACCAGAGACTGACACTCTCGGGCCTTCCTACTCCAGCTGAATTCACTCGTGAGTCTCCAAATAAAATGTGTTAATAGGACCTCCAAACAACCCTAATTGGTCAGTTGATAACATAACAAAATTGTAAAATATAAAAAGTTCTGTAAAGCTGTGATAGTGACTCTGAGATCAGCTCAGTTGGTCAGAGCCTGGTGCTAATAACACCAAGACTGTGGGTTCAATCCTGGCATGGGCTATTCACTTAAGAGCTGAACTTGATCATCCTTCTGGGTCACTTCCAACTCAGACTATCTTCTGATTCCAAGTGCTTCTGTAAGTTACCATGTAGGATTTAAAATTACATACTGTAAACTGTACTATTTGCTGACTGGAAATTGATTAATTCTCTCCTGATTTAAGACTATAAGGAAACAGCTGCAATAGTTAATTATAGATGTATTAATTTTTGCAGATTTCAATTTAGCTATTCTGTGTGGTTTTCCTTCCTATTTTATAAAATATGTGCATGCTTTTAAAATAAATGTTGATGTGGGATAATATGTCTTTACTGAGGCATTTGGGATTATTTTATACAGAACGTTACAAGTCAAAACCATTAACCATACTCACTGCCTGTACTTGGAGCTGCAGATCATTTTTTTCCTGCATTAGAGAAGCCATTTTCTCCTCCAGTTCCTTCCTCTTTGCCTCAGACTTCGCAAGCTCTTCCTTGGTTTTCTCAAACTCTTCCTTCATGTTGGCCATCTCCTTCTCAGACTCCGCACTCTTCAGCAAGGGCTTGATCTTGAAGAACAGCTTCATCCAGGGCCAGTGCTTGACATTCATGAATGAACGAACATTGTACTGGATGCAGTAGATGGACTCCCTGAAAGGTAGTAATGAAATTTATTTTGGTACATATTTTAAAATTTATGCAACATATTTAATTGTATATATTAATATGTATAACATGAAGTTCTACACACAATACTTTTTAGTTCTAGTTTATGTATCTCTATGTAGAAAATATTTATCATGTATTATTAAATATATTTTAAAATAATATTTAGATAACGTTTTATATATTATATAT
Source organism: Climacteris rufus (assembly GCA_013398175.1). Classification (NCBI taxonomy): domain Eukaryota; kingdom Metazoa; phylum Chordata; class Aves; order Passeriformes; family Climacteridae; genus Climacteris; species Climacteris rufus. The sequence continues at coordinate 195,535 of VZRZ01004548.1, forward strand.
ATATTTCCAAAGAAAATTTCCTAGTGTTCTGTAGAGTATCAGCCTATATGGACAGTTCTGGAGTCCAGGTGCTTGGCTCATTTTCATGGCCAATGAGAAGGAACACTTCTATAAGTCGACTCAATCGCTTTTAGGAAAGTTCTCAAAGGGAAGAGGATACTTCTCTTGTGATAGAAATATGCATTTCTCTCCTTTAATTTTAGCAATTACCTAAAATAATTAGCTTACACTACCTATCAAGTTTCTGGAAATACATATAATGTAGTCATTTAATGAATTCAGCAAATATTAGTACGAAGTGTTAAAATAATTTTTTTCCCCTAAATTGGGATTTTATACTGCTTCATCTATTTTCAGGATATACTTCCATATTGGCAAACTGAATTAATGCAAAATAAATGAGATTTGTTGTGAAGCACCTTCTTTTCAGTTTGGTTCATGCCATTAGTATTTGATAAGTACTGGCTCAGCAAGCCAAGTAAATATCTACCTTCTCTCCATCATTTTCTTGAACTCCACCCTCATCAGGTAACCCCTGCACATAGCCTGGGTGCGGGTAATGAGCTGTGCCAGTTTCTCATCCCTCATCTCCTCCAGGAGTCCCAGCAGCCCAGCTTTGAAGAACACCTTGGGAGAGGGAATGTTGGAGCACATCACTGTCAGGTAGAGCAAAGCACAGGCAGACAATGACTGGGGGGATTTGTACCTTGGTGTGTCCAAATTTGTACTGGGTGTGATCCACATCAATTGATCCAAGGAGCTTCTCAGAAGCCTTCTTGCTATCGATGAACTGTCCCTCAGGGATGGCACTGGCATTAAGCACCTTGTATCTGTGGAAATAGTGGAAATGGAATATGGAGAAGGTCAGACTTCTGAAAGCACAATCAAACCAGTACCGACCAATGCCATTGTTAAGATTTTCTGATGGGGGATCAAGAGTGGAAGAGTGGAAATCTGAACTCTTTCATTGTATAGAGGGTCACACTTTCATGGACAAATATATTTTTTAGGGAAAACTGTCCATTTCCTTTAGTACAGAGATCTTGGACACACAATAGATACTGATTTCTGTGGGTAACTGTTGACATATTTCACATGCCATGTCATTTAAATGTCTTATTTCTAAATGAGAATTTTAGGTGCAAGAATAAAATATGTGGCAAGGAGAAGAAAATCTCAATCCTAAATAGTGGCATACCATCTGAGTATTTTCCAGCTGATATAGAACAAAACCCAAGATATTTCATTGCTTTTGGTTTTACAACAATCCAGAATGTCTTTTAGTATATTTATTCACATGTCTGTGCTGACAGGAGAAAGTCATCTTACTTTGTTCTGCAGGTGCCTAAGTCTAAGCTAATCAACTTCATTTCTGGAAAGTTAGTTAAAAAATACTGTATCTCATACCATAATATTAATAAAGAATAGGAATAAATAATAGCACTTGGAAAATGTCTTTTTTTCTCAATAGCTATGGAAAGAAACTGAATTATTAACTTGGACAATTTACTTTTTTATACCTAAAGGTAGGTACAATGAACCTGTCCCATAACTCCCTAAGTACTTAAAACAATTAGGAAATGCAAATTATTCAGCATTTGTGGATATAATGGAGAGCGATGGCATTTAATCTGACCTCTGTTTAAAGTCTGCATAGAGGATTCTGCTGGGGAATCCTTTCCTGCAAATCCTGATCCCTTCCAGCACGCCGTTACAGCGCAGCTGATGCAGCACCAGTTCATGTTCCATGGCACCTAATAAATCAAAGAATGAAATTGTATTTCATTTTACTGCACAGAGAAGATCAGATATATCACGCCTCTGAACTTTAACAACTTACCAGGTGTTTTTGTTTCATTAGGAATAAGACATCGCACAAAATGGGGATGTGTGCTTCTCAAATTGCTCATCAGCTTGTTTAAATTTTCCTTAGGAGCAAAAACAAAGCCTTCGGTTTAAAAATGTCACTTACACAATCTCAATACTACACAGAGTAAAACCACTCCAATAAAACCATGATCAGTATATTTTTTTACAGAACTTTTGGCAGTTCTGAAAGAATACTTCACAAGTTTTGGTGAGAGTACCTTTTTATTAGAAGTACATGTTTTTACCCTTTTTGAACACAAAGATTTTGTATATTAGATTGATCTAAAGGTTATTTGAACTGAATTTTCTTTTTTTTTTTTTTTTTCCATAATGTGGTAAGTTTAGAATGATTACTCTACAGTACCCGGAAGAGAGCTGAGACGGTCTGGAAAGAAGAACCCTTCTTCTTGGCACCCTTCTTTCCACCGCCACCGGTCTCTAAAAAACAATAATTTGTTTATAAAGAAGTGAATAGCAAAATCACACAGAATATGATAAATCTTGTGTGTTCATCTTAAAAAATCTAGTAACAGTAGTAATATCATCAAAAGTTGCAAACGCATACAGTGGTTTATGTTTAAATGAGAGACTTGATTTTTTCAGATGACAGCAGAATGAAATCTAGTGACTTCAAGCTGAAGTTCAAGAAATGCAGTCAGGAAATAAAATGTAACATTTTGCTTAGAAAGATATTTAAGGAATTAAATTAAAAGCTAGTGAATACACCAGTATTTATGTATCCTTGCATCTAAGGGTATGCATACATTTAACAGCATGTTGATTGCATTCCCTGAAACTTTTGCGATTGGCCCATGTTGCAGAAATCTGGTTTCTCAGCTAGACTGGGTTAATGCTGTTGTACAGCTCTTTGGTTCTAAAACCTTCAGATCAATTAAGGTCTCTAGGGAATTGTAATATATTTTATTAGCCTGAGTTCCAAAAAGTACATGAGGTTTTGGCTTCTCAATTTTAGAATTGTAAATATTATTGCACAATATTATTACAAGGTTTTAATTAATTTTTCTGTAAATTATAGGAGAACTGACTTCAAAGAAATCACCTGCTTCTGCTCCACCAGCTGATGCAAAGAGTAAGGCCAGTGTCTTCAAGGATGACTTCTGGTATAGCCCCACAACAGTTTCATTCAGGGGGTCCTTGTTCTTCTCCAGCCAGCCAGTGATGTTGTAGTCCACTGTTCCAGCATAGTGCACCAGGGAGAAGTGGGCCTCAGCCTTGCCTTTGCCAGGCTTGGGCTTCTGGAAGTTGTTGGACTTGCCCAGGTGCTGGTCATAGAGCTTGTTCTTGAAAGAGGTGTCAGTTGCCTTGGGGAACATGCACTCCTCTTCCAGGATGGAGAAGATGCCCATGGGCTGAGAGAAATAGCAACACATGAAGAAAGTGTGGAAGGAAGAAACAGAGGCAATGTATGTAAGAAAGAGGAATGGAAGATAAAAATTATAGCAAAAAATTATCCTCACTGTGTGTAATCTTATGTTTCTCCAGAAAGGGAATTTCGTTAGTGGATATACCAGCAGTTATACCAAAACGAGCTTCCCCATAAAGTTTGGGGTTGTGATGAAATAAAGATCTAACATGTAGAAATTAATTTTTTACATGTTAGGTGAAAGTGAAAAGCAAAATGAATGAAAGTAGCAGCATTCAGATATAAGGAAGCATTAAAACTTCCTGTATGCTTGCTCTTTGAAACAAGACAGAAAACTACTTAAGAAATGTTAAAATAGAGGTTTTTCAGTGTATTTACTCACTCAGCATGCATTTAAAAAATGCACGCCTTTTGAGTATGAACTTCAGAGTAGTGACTAGAACTGAATAAATAATATGTATAATATAATAAATCATATGTATAATGTGAAAAGTCCCTCAGGCAGTGAAGTAAGGCACAAACGACAACGTATGAATTGCTCAGAGTCCAGAAAAAATTCTGGTTTGTGCTGCATTGGATGTGAGTGCCTCTGGTTAGTGTGGTCTAATTGGAGCATAGAAGATTCTCTTTACATTTTATATCTGAAAAACTGTTAAGTATGTGGGTGCCAATAACCTTCTCAATGAGCTCAATACAGGCAGCCAGGTCCATGCCAAAGTCAATGAACTCCCATTCAATTCCCTCCTTCTTGTACTCCTCCTGCTCCAGCACGAACATGTGGTGGTTGAAGAACTGTTGCAGTTTCTCATTGGTGAAGTTGATGCACAGCTGCTCCAGGCTGTTGAACTGCAGAATGCAAAGATTCACTTACTTGTGAATTTCAGTTCCAGGAACATTTTTCATCCTCCAATGGGCTTTATTTTTAACCCAATAAAGTCTCCATGATTGGAATCTTGGGTTTCTAGTGCTGGGATTGGACAGGTGACTGGCATATTCCATCCTTTAATATATCTATCCTTTTAGGCCCTGGCAATATCTCAACATATTTCTGAGCTCCAAAAAGTCTTGCAGAGCTTAGTCCCAGCTTTTAATTTGTTTGAATTTGTGTACACTGCCTGTCTATTCCTAAGCATTCAGAAGAAATCTGAATGGGCTTCAGCATTAACAAAATCTTCCTTTAAGAAGGCATATTTTAACTTCCTCAAAGTCTCTCACTGCTATTATTTACCAGTTGTTCAACAGTTTTCGATGCAATTTTCACTTCTGCATGCAACAACAGACATCTACAGAAATCTGCAGCCCTATGGTATACTACATGTTACGACAACCAGAAGGGTACCATTCCTAGAGGAATGGCAGGATTATCCAATAAACAAAAATAACCCATAACTGAAATAAAGCAAACCCCAGCCCCAAAACGATTCCAATTTCTTAATGCCTCTCCCAGGAGATTTATATGGAGATCATCCTCTTACATCAAAGATCTCGAAGCCAGCAATGTCCAGGACACCAATGAAGTACTGCCTGGGCTGCTTCGTATCCAGCTGTTGGTTGATGCGAACAACCATCCACAGGAACATCTTCTCAAACACAGACTTTGCCAAGGCACCCACTGAATTGTATACCTAAGTAAAGGTTAAAGGAAAGCTACCATCCCCAGCAAAAGAGGAAGTTCAAAATTTTTAATTCAAGTAATTTGTTTTCTATTATCACTGGTCTCTTACCTGCTGCACAGTTTGGCCCTTGGTCACATATTCATTCCCCACCTTGACTCGGGGGTAGCAGAGGGCCTTGAGCAGATCTGCTGAGTTCAGACCCATCAGGTAGGCAGCCTTGTCAGCAACTAAGGAAACAAGCATAAAGCAGGATCAGAGATTAGCTCTCCAGTGAAAGTATCTTGCAGTGATTCAGAATTATTTCTGCAGAAGCCACATATGCCATGTACTTTAAAATATTGTTTTTCTTGATTTGCTTATTTTTTCCATTTTAATCTATGTGATTAATAAAAGTAAATATTATTCCCATACCTTTAGAGTGAACATGCAGGAGACTAGACAGAAAAAAGGACCAAGGGCCAAGAAAATGGCGGATCAAACAGTTACAATTTCTGAATAAACAGAGTAGGAAAGCGGTTGGTATTGAAGTACACTGTACTGAAAATTGTAGTCAGTGAAACTTTAGTGTCATTGGAGAGAGAGGTAGATTAGTGAGGTATAATGCCAAAATTATGAATAGCATACCTTGTACAAATTTCATAGTGGGACTATCCCTAAGGATAAATATCACACAAAGTAAGTCTTTCCCAGCTCTCATTTTATCTGCAACTAGGCTAATAATACAAGCACTGCATATACTCTGTCATCACTTTCCAATTTGCTGCATGTCCCATCTCACAGTGAAGCTGATAGCGAGCACCAGTACTATTTACAGAGTTCTTCAGTGTGAGAAGGCCAAACCTCACTATATAAGATATATAAAGAGACGCTAATTTTGAGCTGCTTTTAATAAATGTGTGATTTGCAACTAAGTATTTTGGGTACACTTATGACTAGAAAGATGAAAGAAGAAGAAAATGTCACTTTTGAAAGGAAATATATATCTATATATCTATATAACTATATATCTATATATCTATATATCTAATCTATATACCTATATATCTGTATACCTATATATCCATATATATCTATATACACACACCATGGTTGTACAAGGCTACTCTACTATATCACTGTTCATTGGTACTTCAGAGTTGTTCCTGGCTATGTCAGATCTGGGAAGCTTCCATTCAAGACAGCAGCAAAGCTTGCTTTACTTCTGCCTGACTACTACTCTGTCAGTAAACAGAGGCATTCTTGAGGAGGCACTGGACCTAATTTTTTGCATCATTCAAGATAATCTGCAGGTTTCACTGAGTTGTGCTCCTCCAGAGAAGAGCTCTGGCTAAGACCCACTTCTCGTCTACAATACTGGCACTGGGGAAATGAACAGGCTGTCGTTGATTCTGACCCTGAATTGCTGCCTGTAGCTTAGTGAGTGTTCAGTATCTTCTGTGCTCTGGTATGTGTTGTACTGATACCTTCAGTGCCATCCGGCTCTGCCTGCTCCTCACGCTGCTTCTGCTTAAACTTCAGGTTCCCATAGTGCATGACAGCCCCTGTCAGCTTGTAGATGGCTGTTTTCTCATCAGCAGTGAAACCCAGGATGTCAATGGCACTCTAACAAAAGAGTCATCAAGGTAAGAACCCCAGCTGTTAAAGGTCAGAGAAATAAAACTTCACCTAAGAAAATTTCTGTTACTTACATCTGTGGCCATCAGCTCTTCCTGATCATTAATGCTGGGAACTGTGATCTCACCTTGACTCACATACTGATAGTCATAGGGGTTGGTGGTGATCAGTAACATTTCTGAAAAGAAGGAGAAAACCGACCCAGGTCAAATGCAATCAGCGTGGAAAGGAATTCAGTGTTGTTCCATGACCTTTGTCTAGAGGAGTTAGTGATCTTTCCTACCAATTAGCTCTGGCTTCTTGTTGGACATGATTTGATAAAAGATGTGGTAGCTTCTTTCCGCCTTGAGCTGGAAAGTGACTCTGGACTTCTCCAGCAGATCTGCCCAGGATGGTAGGACAGGGTTAAGCACAAGAAGTGAGGAAGGCTGGAAGGGAGGGGGTCAGGCCAGAAGGGTCTCTTACATGTTTCAATGTCAGCAGAAGCCAGTTTGCCTGTGGCACCAAAATGGATTCTGATGAATTTACCCTGAAAGCAGCAGAAAAGTCAATCAAGATCTATTTTACCAATCCCAACTGCAAGAACATTCATATTGATGTTGACTGTTGTCCCAAGCAACAACTCACAAAGCGTGAGGAGTTGTCATTCCTCACAGTCTTGGCATTTCCAAAGGCCTCCAGCAGCGGATTGGCACTGATGATTTGATCCTCAAGTGTCCCCTAAAACAGAAATCTTCTTGTCATGATCTAGCTCATAAATAAATTTGATAGTTGCAGGTTTCTACCCCTGAAACCTCACCTGCATTTTGCCTGATGTCTGCTCCTCCTTCTTCTTGTCCCCACTGGCTGCAATTGTTGCAAAGTACTGGATGACACGCTTTGTGTTCACAGTCTTCCCGGCACCGGATTCTCCGCTGCCAAAGCAGAGAGAGAAGCAGAGAGCGTGTGGTCAGGCAGGAGGTCCCCTGGCACCGGGCAGCCCCACAGGGACCCAAGCAGGGGGTGTACGTACGTGATCAGGATGGACTGGTTCTCCCGATCTGTGAACGAGGCAGAAATACAGTACTTAAAACTCAATGAACAACAGAGAAAGAATAAAGCAGTCACGTAAGTTTAATGTTTTGCCTGATGTCAGCTTAACTTAAACAAACAAACCTCCAAACTAATCAGTGAGCGCAGAGTTGTCTTTCAAACTATGGAAACAACGATATGAAGATAGAAAAACCCACAGTAAATGTGTGTGTCAGAACCAAGAAATCTTTGCAAAAGTCTCTTCACATTGCTGACACAAAATACCCCTTCAGAGAATTTAATGGTCCAATGCCTC
>VZRZ01004549.1:9843-52511 GCA_013398175.1 Climacteris rufus
GAAATTGAGGCAGGTCCTTTGCAAGAGCTGTTTCTACCATGAGTGAATGCCCTGAAGCATTCTTTGTCTAGCCTGGCCATTGAACTGTTGTAACCTTGATGCCAAGGTTATTTAATAGCTCTGCTATCGTGCAAAGCTAATTGTTCTGGCTGGTTGTGTAGATTGACAGTTAGCTGGGAATTTTCTGATGGAATGGTTTTCAGATGGGGAATATGCTAGTTTTCAAAAGTTTAAATATTTGTGAAAACTCAGTTTTACTGGAACAATGGAAAAGATGCTTCCAGGAAAATAAGGAAAATGCCTCAGTACCTAGGTTTGACACTAGAACAGAATTTATCATAATCAGCATGCACAGAACAGGCAGATACTCTCTCAGTATTCTGCCATGGAGATACTCAGAAACTCCTTTTCTATAAAAAAGTATTGTTTTAAAGAACTGTAATCATGAATTGGCCTGTTTTTGAAAATTTTGAGGGTTTTCGTTTTCCAGTCAACTCAGTTTCAGGGCATGTATCATTTCAGAACAGCAACTTGAGAATGCTACTGCACACTATCAAAAAGAAGTACTATGATTTCTAGTCAGAAACACATTTTGTAGGAAATTCCCAATACTCCTGGCAATAGTGGGTTGGATTTCAAGCCTGCTGAAGACTGACCACCCACACAGAAAGACTGCAGCCATGCTGGTGCCCTGTGAGCTCAGAGGATTTCTGTGCAAGGGCCAGAGCACCTCAATGCTGTAATATTGTATCTGTGAACACTGTGCAGTTTCGTTTGCTTGTAGACCTCAAATTTTTGTCAGAATGAGTTTTAGATAGGGAAGAAATCCAGTGCATGTTGCCTGTCCTTCTCCAGCCTTTACATGCCACTCCAGAGCTCTTAGGAAGCCAAAGCAGTGTGTTTTATGTAGAGGTTCCTCCATGGCTCAAAGGCCAGGACTGTTCTACAGATTTTGCAGTGTCACAGATCAGCACCTGGGCTGTGACCTGACAAATGGTAATGTTGCCAGAAGTCACTTGTGCATAAAAACCAACTTGTCACTCCCAGGTAATGAAGAACTTGTACTGTAAAAACCTTTTTTTTGCTGTTATAAGCTGCATCTGCATTGGAATGCTGTGCCAGCATAATACACTGTATAGTATGATAATACATGATACCTGTGCTGACAAAGCATTCTGAGTGTGGCCCTAGCCTAACTTGCTAGCTCCTTCTTTCCCTGAGCTACACAAGAGAAAAGGCACAGAAACAAAATAAAGACAGAGCCTCTTTTTCTGCTTCTTGCTGAAGAAACAGTCATGTAGTAGTGACGTGGTCCTTGGTTGTTCTGCAGTTCTGAGCAGTTTGTATCTGACCCCAGAACTCAGTGCCAAACTGCAAATGTTAGACAGCCACTCTTCCCTGCCTTTCCTAACTGCATCACGTGTAGCTTATCAGAAACCACTGCTTTTCTCTTCCTTCATGACTACATTCTTGCTGTGAAACTTTTCATGACTGCAGACCCATCCTAAAAAATTTCAGAGCAGAACATGAGTTAGATGAAATATTTTATGAGCATGTGAACAAATTTAATTATCAGAATGTGATAAAATAACAGATGTATTGTATAGAAATTTCTCTTCCTTTTTTTCATCGTAAGTGACTTGAATAACATCCTTCTGAAATGCTATCTCTGAGAGAAATAGTGTGTGAGCTCTGTTGTGCTTTCATAAATACCCAACAATCCCTGCAAGTTAAAATATCATCACATGCTTGCTGCACTTGATTATGGGGGCAGGGGCAGGCTGTCAGAATTTGTCTGTAATCTCTGATTCCAAAAAAAGTTTGCTGTTTTGCTGTCTGCAGCTTGTTCCCATCCTCAATGTCTGCTTCACAGCTCATATTCAACCTCTGAGTCAAGGTCACAGTCAGTCTGAAAATCAATTTTCCATGCCTCCATTACGCCTTCCTCAACCTTATTTCTTTTCTTATCTCTCTCTCTCTGAAAGAGCTGTCTACACAGCTATGGCTGAAGCAGGGGACAAGTTCACATGTGCAAACTCTTAGCCAAACAGAAAGCCTATAATAAAATAATCTGTAAATAATCTCTTCCCCAGCTATCACGAGCCTTTCAGATTATTTATATTGGAGAGTCATTTAAATCTTGTCAGCGCTGCATTGTGCTGCTGTTGATTGAAATGGTAATGAATGCAATACAGTCTCTCAAATTGTTCAGTTTTTAAGAAATGCATCATTTACAGGCAGTTAGCTGTTACAGTTGCATCTGGCTCATTGATTGCCGAGTGCAAGCTGGCTGTGTCTGCAGGGCACAGTCAGTCCGGGTTGCAATGCATCCTGTGTCATCTCTGTGTTGCACATCTATGGTGTATTTGCTGACTTGCTAAAGTTAGGGTCAGCAAACAAGCCCCCAGCAACCAACAGTAAGTGGGAAGCTGCTCTGAGTATGTTTGCAGTTAATTTTCCTGAGCCAACTCCTTTTCTTTTGCTGAGTACAGCCCACTATCCTGCAAGTCACTGCACTGCTCTTTGACTGAAAATTCTCTGTGTTCTCATATCCAGACTGTCTCTATATCTGGTTTATTCAGTGCATAAAATCCTTATACCCATTTGTCTAAGGCTGTAATTCATATTCTGTTTATATTACTTCTAAGGTATCAAAATTTCCCTTTCCTCTGGCCCTGATAAGCACAGTCTTGCCTGTTCATATCTACTCAGAATGTTGTCATTCAAAATCAGTATTTTTCTGTCTGGTTATGCAAACACAAATACGTGTTGCTTTGTGTATTTTCCCTCGTTTATCTTATTCTGTAACATCCATCATTTGGTGGTTGACACCCATTCCAAGGCTCCTGAAGGCCAATCTCTATCCTGTCAGTTGTATCCTGGTTGTTGTTTATGATTAGTCAACAATAAGAGTCTGCACTGTCTCCTTGTTAGGCTTCCAATGAAGAAATATAATGTTTTGTTCTGTGAGGCTTCTTGTGTTTAGAAGGCCATCCCTAAAAGTAAAAAAAAAACTTTGATGACACTTCAGTTTCTGAAGGGCCGACTGGTACTCTCATTTCCTTTGTGCTGTTCCCTCTGTCCATATCCATCTCTGAGTGTTTGTTTTGTATTGCAGTTTCTAGACATCATTTCTAGCCCTTTGGAATAGAGCCCCAAAACTTGATCCTTCTTTATACAGCCCTTAACCTGAGGGGAGAAGGAGGTTCTGAAGGAAATCAGACATCTGGGTCTGGAATAGGTGGTTATGGCAACAACAGAAATGGTTCCATGATGTTTATTCTTTGCTCTTGCAAAATTGAAATTGCAATTCACTTTTGCTTGAATGTTCTCTATGGTCAACTTGGTGCTAGAGCTTAAAAAATCCTGCTCCTTTTTACCTCTTCATTGTATTTATCAGGCTGATTGTGATACTCTTTTGGTAGTAAACAACATTGTATGGTCTCTAGAAGTTTTTGCTGAGCTTCACCGGAATGAAAATCTACATGAAGCAGTGATGTGACACACAGGGGAACAAGTCTTATTTTCCATCTGGAACAATTCCAGATGTAAAATGAATGCTTCCACTCTCAGGAACAAATTAATATCACTTCCTCTTAGTGAAGAAGGCTGGACAGCAAAAAATAAAGCTAGAGACAAATTGCCAAATGTCACATAAAAATTTATTACCTTCATTTTGAGCCATGATAAAATAAGTCAAATCCTTTACTTTTTCTGTCCTGAAAAGTGCTGTCATGCATAGTTTAAACCTAAAGAGGTAAAAATAAAAGGGAACCATTTCCAGTATGGAACTTCAGCTGACGTATAGACCCTTCAACAGAGGAGTAGATTGATTGGGACAGCCTCTCATACTGGAGAAGGAATACTTTATTCCAGAAACATTTGAGAAGGGTTCAGTCTCTGTACCAGAACCCCTCAGTCTGACAGAATGGAAAGGCATGCAAGATACTGGCAGCTGCTGGGTGCCAGAGTCACATGCACCATTTCTTGGGAGATGTCTAAAATTTAATCTGTCTCTCTAGATCTATCAGCTCGGGAGTTTTCTGTGCCAGATGTGAGAGGAGACTGTGCCTGTCTGTGCTCAGAGGTTGTGGAGTCCTCCTGAAAAGGCTTTTTGAAATGCTAATCTTTTTCAAAGAAGGCAACTGTACTATTAGAGGGAAATACACTCTCAAAGGGTGTTATTAGCAGATTAAAAAAGCCTTACTAAGGAAGTTCTTTTTCTTGCAGGTGCTTGACTCACACATTGCAAGAGAGGTAGACCAAGGAAGGCATCCATACCTCTGGGGCTTTCAAAACTGCAGTGGTGTTTAATGAGCAATTCTCTAAAAATGCCTCACTGGAAGTAAAGCCAAAGAGATCAGGTGAATTCATTAGATGCTGAGGTCTGGTCCAGGCAGCCCAGGTTTGAAGTTTAGTGGCAGGTATCCAAATTACAGTACTGTTCAAACCAGTAAAAATCTGAGGTTATGAGGGAAGTACTGCAGTCATCAGACCCTTGACCTTTGTCTGTGATGCTCTGGAGAGAGTGCCTGTCCCAGCGTGTGGATTTGGACAAACAGTACCTGGGGAGAGGCTGAATTGGGACACACACTGTATGACACCATCAGCCCAACCTGGCTGAGGTCTGTTCAGTGCTTCACTGGGACTGCTGAGAGTTCCTGGGTCTTTACAAGCCAAGGCAGCCTTGGCAGTTGGGTTTTATCTTTTTGGTCTTCAGAAATGTCAGGTACTGAGGACCCTACTGTGCAGTTTTCCTTTACAGTCCTGCCAGTTTAATTTGTTTCATTGGCAATAGGAATATTTTCTTCAGTTAACCTTCCCTCACCTGGTAACTGTGTTTCTAACCACAATTCACATCTTTGACCTCCTAACAAAGAGCCAACGCATTAAAAATGCATGAGGCCCTGGAGAGGGGGCAGCTGAATGGCTGCATTAGCACTAAGGTTGAATTATTGATAGAAAGGGTGATTTTTACTTTCCTTTTAGCTACTGAATAATAGATTAAAAGCTGCACAATAAGATTATTTTCATTACTCACGTAAATTACTTGTTCAGTTAAGAAGTGTGAGGAGAACAAATGAAAAGTGCCCTGGGGTGGCAAATACATTAAACTTAAATTTTTTATGTTCTAGAGTATTTATTAATTTTAGATGCATTTTCAAATAAATGTTTTGATTTAACAGAAGTAATAAGGAATGGTTTTTATAGTTTAAAAGGTGGGAATATACTTTTTTTAATTATGCTCTCAGAGAAACTTATGAACAGAGAACAATTAATATGTTCTGTATTAGCTAGTGCCCATGCTAACCCAAATAAGAAGTGTTATTTAACCGTTGAAATTACCAGACTGGCTAATATCTGGTCTTTAGAATTATTATGTTATTGAATCCCTCAGTTTTCCTGCGTGTGGTATGCCACACTGAGGTGTCACCATCTATGTAGTCTTAGAGAAAGAATAACTTTGTTTGATTTTGTTTTTCCTATTTAGTTTGGTTGCAGGAAAAATACTGCCCATTAAATCTTTTTTAGGGATTAATAATCTGTTTGTTTTCCTACACAGCCTTTGGCTGTCGGATCTCCTGGCTGGTTATTACCACACCCAGCAAGGAACCTGCTGTAGGTTTCTGTCAATCAACAGCACTCGTACAGAAGGTATTGGATGTCAGTGTTGCCCACAATTTTGAATAGACAGTTGCTTTCACATTTCCACTTGTGCTACCCTCCTGCAGGGCTGGATGATGTTGGCTTTGAACTGGACAGCTCCTCTTCTATCAGCTTTGAAACATTTTTCAGCAAAGCCTCAGCAAGTATCTGGTAGGCTGACTGGGCAGTTTTCTACTTATATCCCTGTGGCAGCAATTTGAAAAAGAGGAAGAAAGAGCAAATTTCCTTTAACTGAAATAATTAAAAAGAATTTGCTGCAGCCTCTGAGGAAAAGTGGGACTTTCAAAAAAGTTCATTTCTATTCTTCTGTTGGTATTTTCTTAGCCAAAGAACCAAAAGTAGCACAGCTATCAGTATTGCTTCATAGAAGTACCATAAAATATTATGGTTTAGTCATGTTAGGTATTGATTTAGAACCCACTCAAATTGCTGGAAAAATGATGGGAGACATTCCATTCAACACAGGAAATCAGGGTTGGGTTTATGTGGAACTGTACCTATTAGCAGCCACACGGGGCAGTTTCCTTACAAACTCCTGGCTGATAGAGAATAAACTATTCCAGGGCACCTCTCAACACAACCTTCCTGGATGACAGCCTCAACTATCCAGCTTCAATCCCCACACATTTTCAGATCACAAGTTCTCTACAGGGATGGGAGGATTTGGTAAATTTTGTGATGCTGAAGATTGCTGGTGAGAAGGGAGGCAGTGTGACCTCACTGTGAGTAGGCTACAGAGTGACTATCCAAGGGTAAAACAGAACTATGTACCACTGACCTACTTAGTGTTAAAAGTCTCCATATTCCATTATTGATGAACTTATCTACTTAATGCCTTCCTTGCTGCCTGCAGTTAGCTCAATAGCAGGATGATTTTGGCTCTTCCTCCATTTCTTTTCTTCATGTAATTAGAATTTCCCTGGTTTATAGCCTGATAGTCTGACCCAATGGAATATACAGACCTGAAATATATAAGCTGAGTCAGAATTTTGGATCTGCTTTTAAAACCTAAATTTAGGCACAAAAGGCTGTAAATTTTAGTCTTCATGGTCTGATAAGGTCTATAAGGAAAAGGACTGATGGTGCTAAAGTCTTTGAGTGCTTTGAGCTTGCAGTTTAGTATTGATGCATTTTGGTTGACTGTGTTTTAAAAGGCAGTTTCTGCAGGATTCTAAACTATTGGCATTGTATTTTTGCAATTTTTTTATGTTGCTAGTCAAACTCCAGCAATAGATCAGGCTTTTCTTTCTTAAAGAAACTCAGTTGCCTCTGACAAGATAAAAGGCAAATACTCTAAGGATTTCTCACTTCTAGTATATTTTTAAAAGATCTATTTTCAAAACTTGCTTTTAGGTTCAGTATATGTCATACACATAACTAGAGGGATGAATATAAATTACATTTTAACTAGTATAAGAGATTCTCTTCACATTGCTGAAGGAGGTGATTTTAATTTTGGAAGCTAACTTCTTTTTTTAACTGTGAGGCTGTGAATGTGGTAAATGCAGCTGTCAGCCATGTGTGGGGAGGAAGGGGAAGTCTTCCTGTGCTATGTTTAGCAGTGTTCATGACATAAATACAGCAGTTGTCCTGGACTTTTGTAAGTTTTATGACCTTCTTATTTAGAACTGACTGTATGGCTCTATGGGTTTGATGCAATAGCATTCTCTTAGAAAAAAAATGGGAGGAAAAGCAGTGAGTCAGTCTAGGATGTGCCTTGGTAAATACCCCGGGGTAGGCAAAGCACAAATGCCCAAATTACTTCCTCTGGGCTTTGTAACCTCTAGGTTCCTGCCAGATTTAATTCTTGCATTGCCAGTGATGGGGTACAATAGATCACAAGGGCTGTGAACTGTGGGGCAGATTTTGTACCGAGAGATGAGCTCATTTCCCTTTCTCTTGAAGGAAAATGAGTGCCTCCTTCAGACTCCTGTAGTCCTGAATGCTACAAGTTTAAACCATCCTTGGCTTTTCTGACAGGTGAAAATCTCATTCCAAGTTAGTTATTCTGCAAACCCTTCTGTGGTTTAACATACTTCTCTTGAGACACTCTAAGATTTTTCTAATGCTTCATGTTAAACACACCATTTCTGTGGCAGGTCTTTTTGTTAACACTTATTACCAGGAGTTTAACAGTTATTACCAGGAGTCTGGTACTGTAAGCAACAGATCTTAGATCCAGGCAGATCTGCTTGGATAATGATGAGGAACATGCAAGGTACTACTAGGATTACTGGATCTGCTCTAAAAGCAGTCTCAACCCAGAGGGAAATTAAAAGAAAGAAGCACGAGTGCAGCTGACTTTTCTTCAATAGCACTGCACTGAATAGAGAAGACAGTATTTCTGTGTCATCTTTGCATTCCCCTTTTTCAGGCATCAGTGTAGGCTGCTCTATGCTCTCTTGTTTCAGACCCTATAGAGTTGCTCTGCCAACTGGAAATTGGCCAATATGAATGTGTGACACAGAAATGTTGCCAAATTTTGATTATGCTGTTGAATGCTTTTTCCTAGCCACCCAAGCATTCCCTCTCCACACAGGCAGTCTTTGAAGAGAGAATCCACTGGATTTGTGGTCCTTAATCCTAAGAATCTGTGCTGTCACTTACCATCACCTTGACTGCTGGTTAATGTTGCTCACCCAGTGCTTTGTCAGAAAATACTGAATCACTGACCTGTTTTCATCTCATAACCCAACACAGGCTGTCTTGTAGCCCTTCCCCCCATGTCCAAAAATTAGGACACGTTGTATTGTAAACTTGCATGTCCATTAAATGATGTGAATATAGAATGGGTTGCAGTATCTGGGAAATTAAGTCCCAGGGTGCCCAACTGCAACACAATGAGCTGAACATGGCATTCTTCCTGCTCCTGACCTTGTGGGGAAGGGAACTCTACCTGATAAAGTCAGAGGACTTAGACAGTTATAATTTGTGTTTAGTAAGCATTTGTATTCTTGTAGATGAATCAGTTAAAAGGCCCCTACATTGTAAAATCAGATCTATGCAGCATGCAACCATCCTATTTTATTTAAAAAATTAAAAGTGGCTACTTAGACATCATAACTGAATAATGTGTTGCATTTCAAGTTTCTATTTGCATCCTCTTCAGAAAGTCACTTAAGAGGTTAGAAGGATACAGTGAGCAGGATGAAGTTTTCTATATTTTATGGCTAAAATTTCTAATAAAAACTTAAATAAGAAAGAAGAGAAAGTGATATCATATGACAAACATCTCAGTTCCACCTTTCTGCAGTTCTCAGTTCCACCGCTTTCTGCAATGCCTTCAGGTGTCAGAAATAGTGTGGCCAGAAGGACCAGGCCAGTGACCATCCCCCTGTGCTGGGCACTGCTGAGGCAAATCCTCAAATCCTGGGTTCAGTTTTGGGCCACTCATGACAAGAAAGACATTGAGAGTCTGGAGTGAGTCCAGAGAAGGGCAGAGGAGTGGGGAAGGGTCTGGAGCACAAGTCTGATGAGGAGAAGCTGGGGGGGTCTCAGCTTGGGGAAAAGGAGGCTCAAGGGGACCTTGCTGCTTCCTGACAGGAGTTTATTTCTGTCGATCATAACTGTCTGATCATAACTCTCTCTCTTCCTCTCTCATTTATGAGAATGGAATTACTCAGAAGTACTCTTGAATTATGGAAGGTGGAAGTTCAGCCTTGTGAATTACTATGAAGAAATTCCAGAATCTTGTAATTTTTGTTAATTTTTTTGCTACAAATTGAGTCTAAGCCTTCATACTTTGCTATTCTTTGAATTTAACTTCATTGATACAAAGGATGAGATGAAGAGAAGTTTTCCAAATTTGGAACTGTGATAAAAACACAAAGATTTTTGTGAATGTTTTCAGTTAGCTCCCAAGGCGTAAAACACACTTCAAAGACTTTGAGGAATCAGTGAAGGACATAATTTAGTGTCCTTTGTACTCTTAGGCAGTTATGTCCTGGAAATGCAGGTAAGAAATAATGCCAAGGTATCAACTCTTCCAGACTTGCCACTTTAGAAGGTATTTGACAGTGGTGTACAAAACAGAAATCTGTTCCACCAGTGACCCCTCCCTGTCTTCAGAGACTGTGAAGAAAAGCCTGACCTTTAAGCAAAATCAGATTCATTGTTATCATTTTCCCTAACATTGGGTTGATCTTCAGCATGGTTCAGTACAAGAAATTTTAGCCTATTACCAATAACAATATTAAGTGTGCAAACTTTAAAGAAGAAAGTTCAAACAGTGATCACAGGAAAGTGGAACTGAGTTTTCTTAAAGAAGCAGAAGTAGCACCACTACCCAATAAATAACCTGATGGATAAATCTTTAATTCTCAGTTAAACTTGGGGAAATGACTAGTTCTGCCAGTTAATGAAAGGAAAATTTTAAAGCATTCCTGAAATATTAGCAAATTGTTCTGATAATGAGACTTTACCCATGACTTTTCCAATACTCCAATATGGGAACTGCACAAGTGGAAAAGTGAAGAAAAAATTTAAACTAACAGGGATTAAGTTTTCTGATTTTTTTGGATGAACACACATTTTTTTTATTCTTACTGAGGTGGATTTCTCAGGTTTGCCTCAAAAAACACAAAGAAACACTCTGTGTCAATAACTTAGTAGATTTTTCAATTAATTATGCTTCTTTGGATATTTATGTTACTGTAGACTAAGTAACTAGTTCCTGTAAAAAATCAGGAATCTCCTGTCAGAAAGCAAAGTAAAACAAAGTTTTCAATGCTCATGTTGCTTATCTTGATGATAGTTGGGTCTTAACTGGCTTCAGATTTTTCTTCCTGGGTGCTATAGAAAACTCTCTTTATGGCAGGATTTCTTTCTGCCTATGAAATGTTTTGTACTGGGCCATAATTCGTCATTGTATTGTGCTCACTTTAAATTTGTGTGCCTTCAGTTGTAGCACTGGATTGCTGTGTCATAGGCTGAGTGATAAAGTGCTGTTAGGGGAAGTTATTGATCTCTATGCTGGGGATGATTGCCATGTGATGTTCTCATTAGGTAACAGAATACTTTCTATAGATTTCCCGAGCTGATTAAATAAAATGAGGACCGAGACAACAATGCCTCTGGTCAGGTTAAGGGTGAGACGCTCTCTGTGCTTCAAGGCAAAGAGACACATAGTTAAGAGGAGAGCAGATGCACCAGTAGCAGCAGAAGATGCTCTCTAAGTCTCTTCCTGGAAGACCTTCTTGAAGTCCTGTGGCTTAGTGTCCAAACAACATACAAATAAAGACAGAGGGAGGTGGATAAGGAACTGTTCTCTCTGCAGCACCTTTCCTGGGGGCAGGAAAGAGGCCTTCAGGTCTGCATCTCTTCCCCTCCTGCAGAAAGGAACCAGAGTTAAGAAAGGTGAAATAGGAGGCAGAAGCAGGGCAGTAGCACAGAATTGTGAAGAGGTTAAGTCTGATGATTACAAGTGAGAACATTTGGTTCATCCTAATGGAGAATGCTCAGGATCTGCAATTGCCTAAAGGCAGGGTTTTTTTAAAAAGACTGTTTTTTTCTGAAGTGATTTGTTACAGAGCAATGAGGAAGCCAGTCTAAAACATCTTTAGGAATCTTGTCTCTTTTTTTCACTAACAATAGTTTGGTGTCATAGAGGTGCAAATAAACTCATCTATTCTAAATACATACTCTCCCAATTTCTGTTAATTTAAAATATCTTTTTAATAGCATTTTTCAAAAGCTTCATGAGTTATTAAGAAAAATAATACAGGAAGGTCAGTGGTAGTTTAGTAACCCAGTAATTCTTGTAACTCAACATTCAGAGGTGGCAGTTCACTGCTGACAATGCTACTGTTGTCTAAGTCCTCTAGGCAAAGAACCAGAAAACATTTCCCAGCTAATTGGAAGCTACGTGAAGCATTCACTCTTTTAAGACATGTAGCATCCCATCAGAAATCCCAGGGACTGAGAGTGCATTTATTAATAGAGTCAGCCCCAGTGACAGCACAGCTCGGCTGCTTGGAGCACTGCGGCTCCTGGGCCAAGGCCCGTGCCCACTCTATCCCACGGCCATGCCAGCTTGGAGAGTGATGAGCTGGCTGGGCAGTGAAGCACATTGTGAAGAGGGAATGTGAAAGGATAGTGCATGGCCTGTGCTCTGCAGGGAACAATGCTTCCCAGCAAATCACTGCATGGAGTCAGGGGGGACCAGAGGAATTGCCATTACAGTGAATGCTCTGTGATCCGTGGATTGTGGATTAAGCAGACTGCACATGCAGGACTGGCTAAGGTGCCCCACAATGTAAATGTGTGGGAATGTGCTGGTGTTCTGCTCTCCCACAATGTTGGCTTGTCTGTGGTTCTTAGCTGCTCTAGCAGGCCAGGCCAGATGGAAGCTTTTTCATGCAGAAAACATTTGGTCTTACTGCAGTGCCCTCCCAAAAACCCATATTATCATTGTTTTTCATTATCCAGGTGTTCCCAGCCCACTGAAAAGCTCAAACCATGGAGAGCTGTCAGCACTTGAAGAAATCTGTGCCTCACTGGAACACAGAACAGGTGTTGTGTTGTCTGAGAAGGACCAACTGTCTTGTACACTGTGTGTGTATCCTGGGCATATGCAGGAAACAGGTATGTGGCCTTGAGAAGTCCAACAAAAGAAGTACCTATAGGAAAGCCAAACTGTGCTGCTTAGATTGTTGCCAGTGTTTCACTTGTAGGTTTCCCAGCTACCAGTACTTCATAAAAATCTTCATTGTCTTTTTAAAGATTATACAGGTTGCAACCTTCCTTTAACTTCCTTCCTCAGTGTCAGCTCAGCACAGGTCTGGCCACCACCTCCAGTTCCAAATCCTACCAGTGGCTTTCTGGTTTGCCAGAAGGGCCAGCTGGTGCACAGAGTGCATCCTGCCCAAGCCAAGTGCTGCTGGCTTGCAGGGCATTGTGTTCCTCCCTTTGCTGATTGCTCACTGCTGCCTTGGCAGATGCTCAGCACAGGTAAAGAGTAACCCAGCTGAGCTGTTCTGGTTGTCTCCTGCCCTTACCACACAGCCCTGTTCTGGGGGGCAGTAGATACTTTCAGAAAAATAACTACTTTTCTAAAAGTAGCTACTTTTACAGTGCAATTCTATGGAAGACTGTAGACTACAAGAATTTATCTCCAAAGCTTGAAGTATATAAAATGGGTAAATGTAATGATTTGTTATTCACTGTTGACCTTCAGCATAAAGATTTTTATGTTTTCTAGATGAAAATTTGTGATATTAGTCTCTATGCAGACAGATTATGTATATTCACTTGAATTGCCATACAATGTTAGATAAAGGAATGGAGAAACTGTGGTGTGGGTTGGTTTGGGGGATTTTTGCTTGGTTGGTTGGGGGGAGCGTGGGGGGTGGGTTTTATTTGTTTGGTTGTTTGTTGTTTGGTTTGGGTTGTTTGTTTTTTTGCCAGTGTGGGCAACTTGGAAGTTCAATTGTCTGTCTGTAGAGAATCCAAAACACAGCTGAGGTCACTTGGGAGTAAGGCAATCATAGTATCCAATAATATTTAATGCAATTACAGACTTTTTCATTTTTTCTTTATCAAATAAAGGGAGACAGCATACCTCCTGACACAGGTCACATTTCAGTTCAGGGAAGAATGCTACCCTGCTGATCTGGGAAATAGAACACAGTGTGGTTCATGTGAGCATATATGTGATGGCAATTAGGGAAATTGATTTCTGAGGAAATCCCACAGGTACTCAGAGCAGTATCCTATCAGTTTCAAGCAATAAAAATTGCTAATTGTGTTTACTGGTTGTTAGGCTAAAAATGAGGTACAGGATTTGGCCTTACAAAAATACAGCTTCCCTATAACACTGTTAAGGCACAGAGAGGAGCAGCAGAATGGGAATGGTGTTATGGTAGGGAGTGGTGACAGATAAGGGTAGAACCAAGCTAGGAACAAGAATCTTTTATTAGAAGGGGATTAGAAAGGTGGAACTTTTCTTTTCTGATCATGAAATCTAGAATTTTTGAGTGCTCAAAAATACAGTGCAGAGCAGCAGTTTGTGGTTCTGAGGTTAGTACTGGTCTATAAAATGCTAGAACACGGCTAGTAAAACAATTGAGGAAACAAAGAGAAGAAATATATTTTCCCAAGAAAACAAGCAAACACTAGGAAAATGGAAGTTAAGTATAAACAGTCAATACTTACACTAAATTCAGTTAAATGAAAGTTGCCTGGTCTCTGGATTTCTTTTAAAAGCCTGCTTTGTATTTGGATTATTTTTTTAATATTTCAAGTCCTAAGTGGTCCTTTAATTGAGCAAGTTTGAAACATGCTATGAGAGACACTAGTCTTACTTGAGAAACAATAAGCTGCCCCAGCATTTTATATTTGCATAGTTTGAGGGCTATTTTATTGAACCACTGTGGGTTGAGGCATTACAGTTTCTAGGGAGACTGATGGGTACAGTATCTTTATAATTAATATAAATCTGTGAAATTCAGAGGTCAAGGGAGCAATAGAAAGAAATCTTCCTTTTAAATGTCTGTACATATGCTTATATCTATAAAATCTCATAACATAATGCCTTCACATTTCTGTCATTCACATCATACAGCCCTCAATCAGCAAAAAATTTCGTTTTTAAAATAACCTTATCCATTCTTAATTTGTTTCAAGGATTTCATGCAATCATAGTCTAGCTGTCATCATCTTTAATAAACACTAATGGGAAAACTAACATACCTATTTGTAACAGAAAAAGTATTCATTCATTTTATTGCATGATTTTAAAGTAAAACATCTTTTGAATTAAAAAAAAAGAAAAGCTGAGTGCATTTTAAAATTTCTAAGTATGATTCATTAGGTGTTCCAAAATTTTACAGATTATAGTTGAAGAGTACTTTTGAGGGCTGAGATGATTCAAGTACTATCTTGCTATTGATTGAAGCTTTAAGAAATCTAGCCAAAAAAACCACATTACATTGCAACCCTGCTGTTTCCTGCCATCTTTTTGGTATCTCAAAAGCAAACTACTTCCAAAGATATAATTACTCTTGCAATCCCACCTGACCAACCTTGCCCTGATCAGCTGGACTCACTGTAAAAACACACAGTTGTTATTTAGGCAGCTACAAACCTGGAGGTTTTGCAGCATGTATTTTTTGGGTGGTTAGACCACCATCTTAATTACAAATGGGTTTCAGGGAGTTGGTTGCTATAGCAACAGTCTACTTATTGCATTTTTCAGAGCAAAACCCAACTTGCCTGTATGTTTAAGGGAAGACAGAATGGATAAGGAAGAGAAATTGAGCTTTAATTTCTCCAAGAGCCATAAATTGCAGCATCCTCTATTTAAGGTACACAGATAGAAGAGCTTCTCATTTTCCTTAATGCTCTTTTCTGCTGCTAGGCCCCATTTGATGTTTGTGTTAAATACAACCTTCCCTTATTTCAGAAATGCAACTGCACCAGGATTAATTAAGCCAACATCCAATCAAATTTTTCCTAAAAGTGCAGTTGAAAGCAGAGGGCACAATCTCCTTGAAAAGCTGGAGCTGTGAAAATTTCTGATGCAGTGTTTTGTCTAATATCTCCTGCTGTAAATCAGGATCCCTCTCCATCCTCCTGAAATCAGATAGAATTTCTCTAGACATTGATTTCTCTGCAGACAGCTCCCTGGATATGCATCACAGACCCAAAGCCACCTTGACTTGATTTTTTCCCCCCCTGTTTGCTGTGAGGTGGAGAAACATAACAAAGGGATTATTGGGGGGGGTGTCAAAAATCCTTAATCCTGCCTAGGCTGAGGTTGTGATCCTCCCATGTCCTTCAGTCCCTGCCTGCCCCTCTGGAGTGTGAGCAAAGCACAGGAGCCAAGGCTCAGTTCTGTGGAGTTAAGCAGAGCATGGCACTGTGTGGCTGGGCAAACGTGTCTGCTCGCAGTGTGCTGAGCACTCCGTTTCCCTTTGTGCATAGTCAATTCCAGCATGCTGCAGGTTTGGATTCTGTGCAGTCTGCACATTTCCTATGCAGAATGAGACAGGGACAGGGAGAGGAGCCTGACATAGCAGAGGGCCAGGTCTAAATCATGGCTTTGCTTCTTTTGGGTGAAACTCCTTTCCCAGCTGTTCCCAACTGCTTCAGACCAGTGAGGTGGGGATGCAGGGAACTTAGGAGTTTGGGGAGGAGGCTGCCTGAATAGGGGTTTTGAGGGTGGGGAGAATTGTCTGGTAGGGGTAATGAGCTGCCAGGAGGTGTCAGCTTCGCAGGCATATGGGAGAGGGAAAAGGGTTTGCAGGTTCAGACTCCAAGAGGGAGCAGAGGGAATGTAACACATGTGAGAGGGAAGAGCTGAGCCTGTCTGGGGCAAGTTAGATGGAAAGTTATCATGAAAGGAAAAAGAAGTGGATTTGGAAAGGAAAGTACTGAAGTTGGAGAAGACTAATGAAGAGGAGATGGAAAAATACTCCTTTGTTCTCTCTAAGGACAAAGAGGACCTTCCTTTGTCAGGGATCTCCAGTAATCTTTCCTGTGTCTTGACCTGCAGACTAACATTTGGATGATATAATCACCTTAAAGTAGAGGACAGCTGACTGTGGGAAGAGAGAAACTTGCTGGCTGTAGTATCTGGGTATCGTTTGTGCAGTTTTCATTACTGACTGACAGCATTATTAAGTGCCACAAGAACTTTTAAGATTTCCCTGAGTAAGCCTGCCACATGCATGTAGAGAAAAGCTCAGATTATTGCCTTACTCCATAGGAAAACCCTAACATACTGCACTTCTCTGTGTCTCTCACTCCTGAGCTCTCTTTCTGGCTAAGAACTAAGAATGTCTTTCTCACCTTCAAATACAAAAGAGATGCAGTCCCCGTGATTTGAATGACATAAGACACTTGCCACATCAGATGTATACAGTCTAATCTTTCTAGGAGAACTGGCTAGTAGGAGAGTCTGCTTCAACAGAACAGCCTTGTGTAAGACCTGATGGGGAACTGTGTTCATTTTGAACACTTCTTTAAAACAATGCAGGCTCCCAGTGCTACTGTGCTCATGACAACAGTGCTTCAAGCCTTTCAATGGATGGTCAATTTTTTTGCTCTTACTGTAGCCAGATTTAAAATTACCTGGTTTGGATTTGGGGTTCTGGGTTTTGTTGGTGGTAGTAATTTGGATTGGGGTTTTTTTGTAGTTTTTTTGGTGGGGGCTTTTGGGGGGACTTGGGATTTTTAATTTTTAGGAAAATGCAGAAAATCTGTTGATAGTGGGGATTTCTGTGTTTTCCATTTCCCTGAACTCTCTTGGTTTACACAGAGACCCCAGACTTACACACTGAGGCATGGCCTCTGCCCTGAATCACAAAAGTTCTGTAATCTTCCCAGTGTTGACAAAGCACAAAAGGGACAGTGCCTGTTTTGGGGACAAATAGAGGTCAGAAAAGGAGGAAATTCAAAGGGAATATTTTTTAAGTTTTACAAAGAAAAATTGATATGTAGAGCCCAAAAGACATGAGATTTTAAGACGTGGTTTAAAGACATTAAACTACAAGACTTTCATAACAAATTAAAAGGCTTTGAAGTTCCTATGCTTAAGGGAGTTTAGAAAAGGGAGCATTAAACCCAGACATCCAGGAGGACCCACGGTGTAGCTCAGAGTGCTGGTTGCCAGAAGACAGGAGCTTGATTATTTCAGGTTTCAAAATTCTCCATTCACCCTGTTTCTGACACTCCTTTTCCAAGCACCTACTGAAGCCCACTGGCAGAGGTAGAATGCAGAGTTCTCTGGAGGCCTCTGTTGCTGCTCCTCTGCATGTTCTGATGGAGGAAATGGAACTAAATATTTTACACCTGAGGTCCAAAAAGCTGAGGTTGCCAGACTCTTCATCCAACTCTTTTTACTTGCTGGCTTGTGAGGATAAATGCCATCAGGCTCATACAAAGCATTCTCAAGGTGGGGCTCTCTTTGCATTCAGTTCCTCCATGACTGTATTCCAGAGGGGGCCAGGTTCTCATCTCTATGAAAGAAGAAGCCTGCTCTGGATACAAAGCTCTCAGTTCCTCCTTCTTCCCATTCTTATGCCTTGCAGACCATCTCAGCAAAACTGAAGTGAAGCAGGCTTTCTTTAGAATGGTTACAATTGATTCATTTAAACAAAAAGGGCCCAATTCCTTGCAGATCACTCTATAGCCAAGCTTCTGTAGCCCAAATCTGTGCTGTATTTTTGCACTTAAATGTCAGGCAAGACACCAAATCTCTGAATAACCAGTTAGTGTGCTTGCATTCTGCCTTGACTTCTCCCCGTTTCTCGTATAGAGACACTGTGTGTTTCATTTGTCCTGTCCCTCAGCCTGTGCTGCTGTTCTTTTTCTTTTTACCCTCCACTGCCATCCCCTCGAAAATACCAGATTCGAGGCTGAAGGTGACTGGAAGCCAACTCCTCCTCTCAGGGTTAAATCTGGGAATCATTCCCCTAGCTTCAAATTTATGCTGGTGCAGTGAAGATGAGAATTTAGCTTTCTGTACTGTTGTCAACAGGGGGAAAATAGAGTCCCTATAAGGCTGTATCCATGGAAACCATGCTGCTGCAATAGCGGGTAAAGCAGCAAATCAATTTCTTCAGTTTTAAAATGAAACACATTATAGTGCATCTGGCATTTAAGAGATTATCTGTGCTGATAACTGTGTGGAAAAACCCTCCTCTAGCAAGTAAGCTGGCAAGAACATTTCTTCCTCCTGATAGAATTCTGATTTTGGGTAGAATGAGCATTGATGACAAAGTACCATGAAGACAGTACAGTGAGACAGAGCCAAGACCAGAAGCAACAGTGTTTAGTGAAGAAGAAAATCGTTTAATTTAGCATTTAACCCAAGTATCTGGGCACATGGTGACTAACACTCAAATGTATTAGCAGAGGCAGTGACCTGTCACCTCTGTCTCCCTGCTCTTTACCTCTGTGGTACCGTGTGTGACAAACAGTACGTTTGTACTTTGTGATGCATTTGTCTGAACAGGAGTGTGTGTGTGTGTGCATGGCCAGTGGACTGTCAGATGAGATTTCAGTATTCACTGCAACGTGGTCTGGGCAACTGACTTTATACAGGTCTATATTTCAGAGCCAGAGGCATTTCCAATGCAGCAAATGTGCTGGCTGTCTCTGTACTTTCTTCTTTTTACATTTCATCGTGTGCGACTTGAGAGACAATCCCTTTGCTATGGCATGGAGGGAGCATGGAAACATCAGGATTTCTTACATCAGACTTTGAGTGTTACCATACACTTTCCCTGCTGTGTGCACAGAGATTCTGCCTTTATTTTTTCACCTCTTAAGGTATCTCTCTGACCATTTTGGGAAATGGTACCCGAGTTGATCAGAAAATTGCCTCTATGCAGATGAGGCTCCATTCTGCTTTTCCTTTTTATCAAATCCAAATATTGCAGGCTGCCTTCCCTATGCCTCTCAGGCAGAGAAGTTGTCTGAGAAACACAACCTTATTTGAGGCAGAGGGAGTGAAGTTGAACCAGAAGGGAATAAAACTGAACCAGGAGAGAATAAAAAGCATTACAGGGATTGCCTAGACTGTGAGTAGCCCTTCAGTTGGTGAGGATCAGATATGCATTCCTCTGTCACTTTGCAGTGCCTGGGCTGTATTTTATCTGCTTCTGAATCTCAGATCCTTGATAACATCAATCACATGTGCAATACTGTCTTTTTTCATATGCAGCTGCCCTATCTATTATAGCAATCCCTGTCTGATTGACAGTTATGTATTTTTTTCTGACCTGAGGGCAAGCTTACTGCAATGTGCTCCTTTCAGGGCTATCACTGAAACACATCCAAAATCTGCAACTGGTGCATAATGTGGCAGTTCAGCATTTGAATGAAGGGAGCACATATTGTTGGGGGCACACATAGGTTTTGTTGCTCTGCCACGTCTCCCAGTTAATGGAAGATGCAGTTCAAACCCCATTAAGTGGTGGAAATGGCTCAGTGGTCTGAAATGCTCTTATTTGCAGGGAGTGTTTTGTTCTACACGTGTCCAATTGCTGTGACATGCAGTGTTGTCTGTTTGGTCAGTTCCAGAGATCTTAAGAGTTGGGAAAACACCTCCCAATGCACTGCTGGAGGACTGTGTTTCCTTGTTGAAGTTTCCTGCTGAAAGAAACATGTGGACAAAAAGCACAAACTTCTGCAGCTTGTTTTCTATGGTCCATGAATGTACAGATCTAGGAATCCTCCCTGCTGTATTCAGGTGTTGGACTGCATTTGCTTCCTAAGTCCTAGTCTTCAGATACTGAAGAATGAAAATTATACCTTTCATTGGCCTTTTTTTTTTTTTAATGGCAATTCCCCCTTTGTACTTAACCCTTCTATATTCCCATGTAAGGATGCCTGGGGTTCCTTTACAGTCAAGGTTCAAATTCGTGGTAAGCTCAGATACAAGGCAGATTTCTCTCTACAATGCCAGGACGAGGAGCTGTGACTGGCATTCCTTGTACTATTCTTCATCACAGACCTGTGTCTGTGTTTGTCAGGGTAGCAAAGCCCAAGAGACCAGGCATGGCCCAGAGAAACCCTGCTTGGAGAAACACTATTTGGAGCAGGGAGGATGGGCTTGTTTGTTACTGTGGGTCCTAGGACACGTTGAGAGGGCTGACAAAACCTGGAGATTTTAATAGCTTTTGGTAAGAGCTTTTCCTCTGCCCTGTGACAAAAGGCAAGGAAGGTGACCTTCTTCAAACCTCCTTCTGGTCAGATCTGGGAGTCCATGGCAGGAGCAGGGGCTGCATTTGTTTTGAGGGACAAAGCAGGAGCCACCTCTGGATCTGTCACTTGTCTCACAGCTCCCAAGTGTGGCACTTTAAAGCATTCTTCATGTGTAACTCTGGGAGTTTGCACAGTCATGTCCAGCGTGGGAGTGTTTGTGGGTGCTGTCTGTCTCCATGGATCCGAGGTGGCACCACGTTTGAGCGTTGCCTCTCTGACGCTGCCACCCCCGGGATTGAGGCAAAGATCCTGAGTCACCTTCACAAAGATTTCAAATTTCCGGCAAACCTGGAGGCCATCTGTTTGTGTGGGCAGGCAAGAAGATACTGGGTAGGAAAACTCAGTCACATGCCAGTGTTTATAGCTGTCACCACAGCCAGTTCTTTTAACCATGCTAAATGATGCTTTAATTATTGTCTAAATTCTTTTTCTGTAAAAAATTGTAACAAACAGCAACCTTGCTGTAAAATGATTTCTTGAAATGAGCCCCGTCCTCAAAGTCACTTTATGAATATGCAAATCCCATCTATATTCTAAAATTCCATTCATTTTACTGTTTGAGGAACCTCTGTCAAAACCCAGCAGTTCCTTCTTGGAAAAAAAAGCTTGAATTGTCTTCTCTCTGGAACTCAGGTGAAAGCATGACCTGGTCCCACTCCTGCCATGGCAGGTATTGTCACTGCTGGCACATGGTGGCACGCAGCAGCTGCCACTTGATACAATCCAAACAATGTGCCCTGAATCCAGTAATGCCTGTCTGTGTTATGTCTTGTTCAGTGGGATGATCCACTCTGTTACCACTCCTGACAGTCACGCAGCTATGACTGCCTTCTCTGGTTCTATCAGAAAGTGACTCCTCAAAATTACAATCCCTCTGCATTCCTAGCTTGTGAAGGCAGTGATAATCATAGCAGTACCCTCTGGATTAATATTCACAGCAAAATAAAAATATCAGGTCAATGCATTGGTCTGTTCTTTTGACCCCAAGAAGCCGTGCCTAGCCATGGTTTCATACAGATAGTAACTGTAAGCACAAACCTTGCCTCATGTGTACTCAGTTTTTAATTTCAGAAATATCCAAAAGAGATGAGTAGTTCTAAGGACTATGTAGTTTCATACAGATAGTAACTGTAAGCACAAACCTTGCCTCATGTGTACTCAGTTTTTAATTTCAGAAATATCCAAAAGAGATGAGTAGTTCTAAGGACTATGGATGGCAAGTGCTGCTGAAAAGTCTGGTGACACAAGAAGGTGACTTGCTAGTCAGCAGAACCACCACAAATGCCTTGTTTGCAACCAAAATGGACAAAAACCAAGATCGCTTCTTCCACTTGAGAAGGACCTAATTTACTGATGAACAGATTATAACTAAACAATGTGTTAGAAAAGGGTATGGAAGACTGAGAGTCTCCTCTGGCCCTTAACTTCATGCAGACCCTGGAAAATATCCCTCCCTGCAATGGGAGACTTGTTACTGGGCAAGGTCACTTTCACAACGATGTGAAATGTAAGGGTGTTCTTGCCTCATGCAGAGAGAAACACTGTCCTTTTTAGTTTGTGCTGCTTGGGAAGCTTTTAGAGAAGACCAGAAAGCAGTCACACTGCTGTGAGCAACAAGAGCCAGAGGAATGTTGTGTTCCCTGTATCCTTCTGTTCAGCAGTGAGCTGTTCCTTAATGCTCTACCCTGGCCCTTGATGGAGCCTCCTCTTTTTCTTCCACCACCTCCAAAGGGGCCTTCTCAGAGTCCAGGGCTGGGTAGAGTCCAGCCCATCTGTCAGATTTGGCAAGGCACATGGTAGAGAATTTACACAAGTTTCATACTTCTACAACAAATTCCTCTCAGCAGCTGGAGGACAGAGGATTTCTCGGCTGGCCCAGAGTGAGAACTCTGTACAGACAGTACCTGCTCTGGCCTAAAGCCTGACGTGATGGGCAAACCTGAACCAGCACAATTGCTGTGTGCTTCATCAGCTGTTTCTGGTTTACAGCAAAGGTGTTTCTTACTCTATGCCAGAGGGTAGATTCTGGATCTCCCTTTACTATGTGAGTGTGGCTGAGGATTTTCAAATGCTTGAGGTGCAGCACAGACCTTAGAATCCCTCTCTTGAGAAGCCTGTCAAGCCCTGCATGTGGAGCATGCCTTGGCTTCTGCTCTTGCTCTGCCACAGCACAGTTTGGCCAGAGACCAACTGCACCTGCTGGGGAAAGACTTCAGGCTTGCAAGAAAGAGGACGATCCTTTTGGTGCCCTTAGGAGCCACAGCATAGTGCTGGGGGCCTTCCCTTGTGCTTGAGGACACACCATACGTGTACAGCTGCAGGACAGGACATGTCTGCACTGTGATTTAACACTGCAGATCCCTGGCTTTCTCATGCAACCCCCTGCATAACTGAGAGACCCTGAATACCTCAGACTCCAATGTTGTTAAGTGTCCCTCTGTAAAAAGAGAAGAATGTTACTTGTCTCACATTTTATTTTACCCTTCCTGTAAGCACTCACCTTCTCTGTGCAGGTGTGTTACTGGTGGTTCCTGGCTGTCACTGCTGTATCTGGGGCTGCTGCCTCGAGGAGAGGGGACAGAGCAGTCCCTCCTGCCAGGCCATGGCAGGGGCTCTCTGCATAATTCCAGGGCCCTGGGCTGCATGGCTTGGCCTCGTTGGGCTGCAGTGAGTCAGACAGAGACACAGCCGTGCTGTGTGAGGCTTGTGAGAAGGTAGCAGGGATGTCTGGGCAGACAGAGTTAAAGAGAGGTAAAAATGTTGGTCGACTAAGAGATGTTTCAGGGCCAGAGTCACTTGGACTGAGACCAAAGTCCTTTAAGTAGGAGAGTGCTTGATTATTTAGCTGGGCATATTCAATATTTATCTTGCTTCTACTAATCTCATCTGGGATTTTGGCTCTACTTTTCTGGTCTTCCGAGCAAATTTGCTCCCCATTTTGTTTCAAATGATAGAGACTGCTGGATTGGAAATTTGTCTCATAGTTGTATTGGTTTGTGCTAGGAATACTGGGATATTCTGGATTTTGAGCACTGCAGTTGCATTCATTTTGCAACAATAATTTGTTTTTGTACTGAGACATCTTATGAATGAGACTGTTCATTTCATTCCCAATGTATTTGTCTTCCAGGTGCTTGTTTTCATAGCTGATTTTTAATGATGCCACCTGTGTTACACAGCGCTCTAGGAGCTGCACTATGTTAGTGCTGCTCTCTGTTGGTGTGGGGCTAATGTAGCTCTGGAAGTGACTGAGGGTAAGAGGCTGTGGTGGCTTGTCACAGGAAATAGAGAGAGAGTGATACATTGCTTTCTTTCTGTCTTCCCTCTCAAGGGGATCTAGGAGTGAGGTCACAGCAGTCTTGTAGGAGTAACATGATTCTACTTCGTGATTATCATCTAATGAAGGATTTTCAGAGCTCTGGGAGCCACTCTCTCTGTTCAGCTTTTCTGGCAGTGGGTTTTTATCTCCGGATGTCTCACATCCCAATGAAATTGCCACCTTCTCCTTCTCAACTGAAGATGTCTGCAGATTGTTACCCTGTGATTTTGGTGCATAACTTGATGATCTAGTGGTTTCCACAGTGCCAGTCACTGTAGATAAATCCTTGTGGTGACTTCCTTCTCTTCCTTGGAAATCCAGATTAGGTGTGTTCAGGCAGGAGTCCAGGCTATGGTCTCTTCCAGCAATGTTTACTGAGGATGCCTGGGTTGATTGTTTGCTTTCATCCAAAGGCACACATATGTTAAATGTATTAGATTCTTCCTTGCTTGGCGTCTCCTGCTGAGTTTCTGTGCTCTCTTTCTGCTCTGGACTGTGACTGGGCAGGACAGATGAATCATTGGACTTTCCTGGCTGTGATTGAGGACTCTGAAGAGAGTCGGGGGAGGAAATGAGTCCCGAGTGTTTTCGTAGCCAGTTTATTATCCCCATGGTCAGTGAAAGCTCAGTATCGCAGAGCTTTAGCAAACATTCTTTGCCTTTCCATGTGCTGTGGAAAAAACCCTGGCTGATGATGTCTAGAGTTGGCTGGGAAGCCATGTTCTCCTCAGCTCCAACATGAAAGCTGTAAATGGACAAAGGGATTTCAATGGCTTGCTCTGAAACACTTTCAGATGCACACAAGTCGTCATCAAGGACAGGGTTTATTTTGACTTCATTTGGGTCATAGAAGAGCTCATAAAGGGCATCTCCGCTGTAGCTGTCTCTTGGAAATCTACCTGGGACACCAGGGGTTTGAGCTTCCTTCAGTTCATCATCTTGTCCAGGAGAAAATGAATCATAGTAGCCTTCATCACTTGTAGATGTGGATTCCTGGTTTTCACTTTTCGGTGTTTCTGTTTCTGTGGAGCTGTCTTTGGAATTGTCACCTTCTTTATCAGGTGACACTTGGAGGTCAGTTACTGATACAGCAGCCTGACTTCTAGCCTTTTCGATGTCAGAACCAGGTATCTTCAGTAACTTCTTTTCAAACAGAGCACTCTGATGTAGCCTCACTGATTTGTTGATGTTGTCCCAAAACTTTGCAAATTCCACGGTCTCATTCTGGCCAGGAGAGGCCAGCTGCTCCACCCCGCCTTGGAAAGAGCCCATGACAGGGCTGTCTTTGTGCTTGCTTCGCCTCAGCAGAAGGTCTTTGCTGTTCTCCAGCTCCAGGTGGGCAGAGCTCTCATCAGCAAAGATTTCCCCACAGCCAGTGAGGGAGTCGAAGCTCTTCAGCGAGGCAACATCTTCACACAGGGCGTTGCAGTAGTCGTAGGAGGAGTCAGACTGCAGTTCACTGTCCGAGCAGTCCTGTGATAAGCAATCAGCCGCACAAGTTTGTCCAGTTTTGAAAAGATACTTTGCAAGACGTGCAGACAACTCACTCTTACAGCCTGGTGAGGACAGGTTCTTGTCCTTCTCAACCAGAAATGTGAGGCTGTCTGGTTTATTCTTTCTTATATGAAATATATCTCTGAGCCCTTTCTTAGATCTCTTGAGGGAAATCCTCTTCCTGGGAATGGTTTTTGCGACAGCTGGTACAAAAGGCATCTGTGGCACAAAGTTCCTGTAATCAATCATTTGACTGCTGCATGCAGACTGGCTGGGGCTGACCACACACTCCTTCTTACTGCTGGAGCTGGACATCCCTGAAAAGCTGATGCTGTTGACAAGTCGGCCCTTGCCCTTTCCAGAAAAACCCTCCTCACAAGCCCTGCTGCTGGGACTGCAGTGTTCTGTTTTGTCTGCCTCAGTAACACAGTCATGGGTTTTACTCTTCCTTACAAGCTTGTATGAGGAGCCAGATGATTTTTCCAGGTTGTGATCACCAGCTCCATTCCTTGCTGCTCTGGTGGAAAATCTGTAGTTCTTGTGCGTGGCCAAACATGCCAGCTGGACTTGGGCCACACTTGGGTTTCCCTCCAGAGCTGCCTTTTTCTCTTTCCCCATCTCATCTTTGTTGGTAGGAGCTGTATGCACTGGTGGCACTTTCTCATGTTGCACACTGAATTTAATGAAGGTCTTTCCTCTCTTGAGCTCCATACTTACATCTGTTTCTGTAAAGAAAACAACAGAACACAACTACTGTGAGGTTGGTGGGTAGCACTTGTAGATTTTGAAAGCATCTGGGGGACAGAGGAAGGGATATTAAGCATTATAAAATTGAGCTTGTGTGTCACCAGACATTTCCATCATTGAGTCATGGCACTGCATGGGAAACAGATCAAGTGAAATGGAAGGTGTGTTGGCTGGAAGATCCAGCAAGGAGAAAACAGTGCACATTATGGGTTGGTAGCTGAGGGTCAGAGAACATTTTGCCTATTAGAATTTGGATTGGGGATTATGATTTCAGGATGGCTTTTAACAAGACAGAGATCCTGTTCTGAAAGCAGAAGAGGCATCAATGAAAAGCAATGCTTGAGAAACTTCAACATGCAAATGTGCATCAGGGAGGCAGTAGATCTGTACCTTAAAGGAGGACAAAGAGCTCAAGGTGGGAAATCTCCTGAGAAAATGGATCAAACATTTGACACATGATGTTCACTTTATATTAAAATAATCCTTACCTGTGAATAGAAAATCCATAAACCTTGGTACTGCCCTGGAAGCATGCTGTAACTGAATTACTGGGTTTGCTTCCTCCTGAGCATTATGTATCATTTTCCACACTGCTGCTTTTATTGTCAAAAGTAAAAAATGCCATACTGAAAATCACCGTTAGTTATGACAAAAGTGTCATCTCCAATTTACAAAGACCACATGGAGGCATTGCCACATTGAATTTCCACTGTGCATTGATTACCTATTTCTAAAAACACTCTAGTACCTGTATCAATGCCAGTTTCAGGCTCTGCCTATATATTTTAATATTGAACCTATTTTATGTCTTCATATAACTAATTAGTCATTCATTATTTTAGCCATGTCACTTTCAGTTTTTCAGCAGTTTTTTCATAGAAACCTCTGATCCTTTCCTGTCTTGCATCAACTTGAATATTGAGTAAGTCAATGAAGTTATATAAAGGTAGGTCAGGGAAGAAGCAAGCACTTCTAAAAGCTATTAGAGCAACCAGATTTTTACTGGCTGGGAAGCAGCACAATAACTCCAAGTCCTGTTCTTGAAAGAATGTGCTTGAATCTCTCCTTAATGAAACCTCATTTAATGATTTATCTTGTTAACTAAACAATTGGAGACACTGAACAGGAGATTTTACATTCGGCACCAAGCCTAGCCTTTGTACTCCCAAAGTACAACTTAAACCATTCTTCAGTCTACCTTGAACTGTAACAGCTGCCTGCAGCCTCCAGAGGCTTTCCAGTTACCAGGGCTTGCTGGAACAGCCACACTCTGACTCACAAGATGTGGCTCTGTGTATTTGGGAGTGCTTCTCCAGCTGGCAGATCAGTGACAGCCCCTTTCTCGTAGAAACTGCAAACTAGCAGGTGATTAGCAATATTTACAACTAAATGTAGGTCAGTGACAAAAGGTAGAGAACATAAGGGCAAGGTGAATATTTGACATGCCATGGAAAAGGTGGTGGGTGTTGATAGATGGGCGTCTATCAGTATGATTGAGGTGTTGGCACATTTATTTGCACTTGAGGCTATGTGTGAGTGTTGCAGAACATTTTTAATAAAAGCCAGTAAACATTTTACTACACTGTCAGGTATCTGGAGTTCACTGATGCTGCGGGAAACTTGTTTTGCATATTTAGAAATAGGTCACTGGGACACGGTTACACTCCTTTTCTGAAAAGCAAGGTGTGATCGACAAGAAATTCAATGTGCAGAACTCCAGCAGCATTGTGAAAACAGTCAGAAACAGCTGATGCAAGACCAGTTATTAATATCCCAAAAATAAACTGTCTGACATTTCAGTCCTTTGCAAGTGTAGAAGTAGGTACTGTGTCCCTGTGGGAAGCTCTTGGTGCTGCTGAAAAGCTCCTTAGAGGTCTGTGACATGGCAAGTGCCAGCCTTATAACAATGTTGTGTAGGACTCGCTGAAGTCCTGCAGCTGTTCTGCCCATTCTGACTATTCAGCAAAGGTCACTTTTGTAGGATATTGCATACTTGGGAACTTTCCTGCAGATGCATTAAAAAGGCTTTTAGAGGTGGATTTAATTACTGTCAAGCATGAAACACATTAAAGCTAAGAATTCAGGATGACATTAGATAATTGTTGGAATAAAGTAATGTTTGATCTGAATTGTATCTCCTTGGTAAGAATGAATGACCAGTTTGATAAGTGGGTCTAGAAACTTCAAGGCTTGTTCTTCTGTCTTTTTTTCTATAGATTAGATAAACAGTTTTAACATGAAAGAAAAATGGCCCAAGTAATAATTTTATTGGGAGTATCTGTTGTGTAACAATGTAAGATACTCTGATGGGAGTCTATGCTACCTTTTCAGTTTCTTCTGATGAGGAAAAAAGGGTTAGCTGTTGTTTTGGTTTGGTGGGGGTTTTGTGATTTGGTTTGTTGGTTTTTTTAGGTAACTAATATATATATAATCACCACCTTTGTATTATAATTATTTAATGTCTCTATTTATTCCCATATATTCTTTTTCCAGTATTCCCCCAGGATTCATGCCAGACTTAGTATCTAGTTCATTGTGTCATCCTGCTTATTCTAAGAGTGTCACATCTTTGTAAATCTTCCCCATTAAAAATGTTATTAAAAATGAACAACAAGAAAGGGAAGACCTCCTCAGTCAACTTTTTGAGGGCTCTTCAGGACAGACTACCAGAGTCTGCAGATTTTTTAAAACATTCATCTTAGATGCTCTTTTGTAACTTCCCATACTCTGAACTCCTCTTCATCCTCCTATGATGTAAACTATCAATGAGCTTCTTTCCAAAAATAGAACAGAAATATTTATGGGATGATGTTGTCTTTCTATATCTTTTAATACTTCTAGCTCTTTTTGTTGTAACTGATTATGTCATGATACCATTTTTTTTGTCTCTGCAGGGACACAAGTTCTATTTCTAACCCCAGAAGCTGTATCAGTAAAGTTAGAAACAGATTAAAGTGCTGTAAGGGAAAGTAACCCTCCAGTGGTTATGTAAAGCTAATCAAAATTCTATGAAAATTTATTATAGGCATTTAAAACATACTACATTTTTTCTGGGATTTCTTGACCCATGCACCTCAGCTATGCTATTGCCTTTCTCTGTTCCTATTTGATTATTCTCCTCTTGGACTTGCAGTATATCTCTTCTTCCACAGGGAAAAAAGATACATGAGAGCCTGACTTCCACTTTTGCAAAGAAAATACAACTTGCAATTAAAAATCACTGTGAAGAACAGAAACCTGTGGAAACTGGCAGCCAGTGTACTGACACTCACAATGTTTTCTTCATTAATAATGAATTAATGTTTTTTACTGTCTGCAAAGTTAAAACATGTTTAAATAGAAGACATCCTTGAGTCTTACACTGGGCTACAGTTTAGTTGTCATTTATAGTAATATTAGGTATATATATATATATATCCCAATATAATGCAGCAGCAGCAGCATTGAAACTTCCCATCTACAGTAAACAGTACTTTTTCTCTGCCTTGATCATACCAGCTGCTCACTTTTAGGATTTCACAGGTGTCTAAGCAGGCAATGAGATCCAGATCTGGGGCCTATACTACAATGGAAATAATGTTTTCTTTTAAATTTGGATAATATTGCTCATAAAACGCAGAGATACTTCATGCTCAAACATATACCATCTATGCAGGGTGTGTGACAGCCTTGTCATAAAACCAGAAGGTTTTACTGTGTCTGTGATTCATCTAAAAGTAAATTAAAGTTTTGGACTGGAA
This sequence comes from Climacteris rufus, assembly GCA_013398175.1. NCBI lineage: Eukaryota > Metazoa > Chordata > Aves > Passeriformes > Climacteridae > Climacteris > Climacteris rufus. The sequence continues at coordinate 39,520 of VZRZ01004549.1, forward strand.
AGATGAGCACATTCCTGTGGGCTGAGGAGACTTGATTTTAGGACAGTCAAAGCAATTGCTAAAGGTTCTGGGTTATGAGGACCTGCACAAGACTGAATTAGGTAACTGTTCTGGTTAATAAGAGCCATATCCAGATGGCCTAAATTCTACCTAAGTCCAGGCCAACATACAAGGGCCAAAGAGGGGTGCAAGGGAGCTAGATATTCATGAGGAAAATGGGTGGAGACAGGATTCACACTGTCCAAATATTGCCTCTGTCATGTGAGCCAAAGAGAGAGGTCACATTTGCCTCTGCCCATGGCCTCCAACACTTTCTGCCAGGCTCAGCTGTCCAGGAGTTTCCCTCTGTGAAGGAATGGGGCACAGCCTTGCTTTGGGCTGGATCAGAGTTGTCTTGTATCTTGCTGTCTTATAGCACAGTGGAAAGGTTTGTTTAGGTTATCTTCAAAGAAAAGGTAAAATATCAGTCCTCTTGTGTGTAATTCTGGAAATATCATCCTACTGGAAATGTAGAAGTACCTGTTTCAATGAGACTGCATGGATAGAAATAATACTGGTACAAAGAGGGAATTTAGATGAAGTCTCTGGCTTCAGCAAGTTTGGCTCAAAAATAATTTTGCTTAAGTAGGAAAAAATATAATTGAGGTTCATTTATTTCAAAATCTTATCAGCTGTCCAGCTTGGACACTCTTACTTGCCTCTTTGATGTGTAATTTGTAGATAATCATGTCTCTTGGAATTAGAAATAAGTAAAATTCAGAATACAGTGGTTTTGCAGAGGAGATAGGAGTGTTCTTTCCTTACATTTAGATAATGCTTACAAGTGGCAGGTTGTGGAGATGGTGCCTTGCTGTCTCTTGCTGAGCAGAATTCTGCCTGTCACTTGGCATCTGAATTTCACCTCCCTTCAAGCACTTTCCTTTGAGTTGATAAACACTTCTAGGCTTTTTAATTCAAAAATAAGGGAAAACCTCTCTTTGGATTGCTTTTGTGTTTTAGGATACAAGTTTGGAGCGAGTCCAAAGTCCCTTTTCCACAAGTGGCTTCATATCAATCAGACTTAAAATGCTGAGTATCAGAGTTACCTTTGAAAATGTTACCTTGGTTTTCCATCAGAAATGGTAGCCTAATTAAATTTTCTGAAGGCATTTATCCATTTTGGGTATATGGACATGCATAATGCTTAAAATGCATGAAAGAATGAAAATTTGGAAAAACTATTTATTGAGAAATTGTGGAATGGGAAAAGGAAAAAGAACAGAGCACCTGGGGAGGATCTCCCAATTCTTAGTTAACCTCGGGAGGATTTCTGCTGGGCACCAGTTGGAAGTCCTAAAATGCAAAAACAAGCAAGCATGAGGTGGTGAAAGCCACAGCTACTTTTAAAGTCAGTGAACAATACTAATTTTTAATGCTTAGTATCTAATCAATTACGGTGCACAAAGAACAGCTGGTGCTTCCAGTAAAGTGTGTGTTACAAGGGGCATTTTTGGAATAAGATTGTTTATTTACAGTCAAAAACATTCACTCTCTAGCTCAGAAAATGAAAGTTAATAATGGAAATACTTACTAATAATCATGAACCTATATTCCATTCCGTTAATTTGATTTTTAATTGCAAAGTAGAATACGGCTGCCTTGCCAGAGGGTAGTGACAGTCTCACTGCAGTTATTGTAACACTGTTTCTAGTAAGGAAATAAACATAACAGTTCTTCTGGTAAAATCCAAAGAGGATTTTAAACAGGGCTCATCTTCTCCCTTAAACTGATTACCCTGCTCCTATCTCATCTCCATTAGAAAGCAGAAAAGAACAGGGTGGAAAGGATGGAGGATGTAATCAGGGGCAGTCGTGATTCAGGAAGCAGCAGAATGTTTATTTTTAAAGACGCCTGTGTGACACACAAACCTGCATTGAGATCATGCCTCTCCTTACGAGTACTCCTCTCATCGTCGTTAGTGCCTGTATGTTTGAGATCATGCCTCTCCTTACGAGTACTCCTCTCATCGTCGTTAGTGCCTGTATGTTCCCCTTAAGCATTTGCCTCTCTTGGGTAACCCAGGATGCCTAATTATTTGCATGTACATTTAGGTCAGGCAATGGCTTTCTCACCAAGAACCAGCAAAAAGCACATCGGTGTGTTTTTAATTCAGCCCTCATTCCACTGAGCACACAAAGTAAAATCTTACACTCCCCAGCAGAGTACTAGAAAGATGTGTAGTTAAATGCTTAATCTTATTAGCAATGTGCTATAGGGAAGTCTGAACCTTCCTTTAAGCCCTGACAAGTGTTCCGTAGAGCTCAGGATTTTTCATAGTAACATTAACCACGTTTCTACTCCCAGCACACTGTCCTGCTGCATGCTGACAGGAGGGATCCCTGAGAGCACAGCAACACCCACTGCTTCCCCCAGCCCCATCTGGGGCACCCAGTGCTTCCCCCAGCCCTGCATGGGGTGGGTGGCAGGGCAGAAGGAGGCTGAGACCACGACAAAAGGAGGCTCCTTCTCTGACAAAACCTCTGCACCCCTCACGCAGTTTCCTTCTATACCTGAGGCTGAAAGAAACGTAACTGCCTGAAATGTTCCAATTACATCATGGAAAAGGGCAGCACAAACTCCTGCGCAGGCAGCTATTGAATCATCACTGTATTGCTAAGAGCAGGCAGCAGAGCAGAAATTTCCTCTGGATACCTGAGAAGGAAACAGCTTTTTTTCTTGCCCTGACCAGCAGCCTGTTGGTACCAGACAGCAAAGTGTTAATGCTGACAGCTTTGGCTGTTCTCAGTAATTTATTGCTTTAAAAAGAGATAGGATGTGCATTTTTATAAATACAACCACACACTTGTCAGATGTATGGAAAAAGAAGTAAAAAGCAATGCTTCAAAAACAAGCTGTCATCCCAAAATAATAGTCACTCAGAGTCACTGTGTCAGAGCAAAAGAAATGCCATAGCACCAGAGCAAACGAGGCAGATCACAAAAATCCTACTCACCATGTTTTATCACTGAGCAGAAATCCTCTGTCTCCTAGCCTTGCTTCTGAGGCTGGTCTTTATCCACAGGCTCCTGTGATGCTTTTCACATTCTGAGGGGCTGGACCACTGCTGCTCTCCAGTGTTACTCTCCACCCCCTGTCTTTTCCTCCTCCTTCTTCCTTCCTCCCCACCCCCTCATTCCTCCTGCTTGTAGCTTTTTTGTACCTTACATAGATTCTAAGCTTCCACATGGAGCTTGATATAGGAAAGATGCTTATTTCAGCCATCTGCTTGGTGCCATGGAAATGTCTCCGTTGCTTTAGAAATAAAAGCCCAGGAAGTAAGCTCAGGAGTTCTGAGCCAGCATTTTGGTTCCTCTCTATATGACTGCTTATTAAATAGGGAGAAATACATCCAAATTAATTTCATTTCTCACAAATTGTTTTCTTTCAAACAAATTCAGGAAAAGTGATCTTAATATGTTTTAGGTTAGCGTGATGGTTCACTTGCAGTGTATGCAGGTTATTGGGCTGTGCCACCCCTTATAGAGCTTGTGCTAATGCTGAAGTTAGAAGGGATTTTATGTGGGAGCAAAGTGGTGTGAGGGGAAAGAGTGACTATTTCGGCTGCCCAAAGTTGGAGTGCCTGGTTTTAGCCTCATACTGCCTGCAACAAACATGATTTACCCAATTCTCCTTATGGCCAGTCTAACTTCTGCTTCAGTGAGCAATGAAGGCAACGTCTGATGTTACAACATCATTCTTTGTTACATAGATGAGTTTATTACCATCACAAACACCAGGGCTCTAATTTCACAGAAGCGGAAAGCTGACATCCTTCCCCCAGCCCTCTCCACTGAAGGGCTCCCAACCTGATCATATCTTGATTGTCCATTACCTCCTGTCTGAGTCCTTTACATCAGTCTCAAACCCCTGCCATTTCCTTCCTGCTTGTTGAGACACCTCTGTTGGGGGCATGATAGGAGCCTCTTAAAAGCCCAAGTGTATGGCATGAAGCAGTGGCTTAATCCACTTCAGCAGCTCTTCTGGGAGCTGCAGTTTGGAGCTGCACTCAGGATAACACAGCAGTTGTTGCAGACTGGTGTACCTGCAGGGAAGCTGCCCTGATGTAGGGGCTGCACCACAGCTGCTCTAAGGCAGTAAACAGGCAGCTCTCAGATGTCTGAGACAGAGCAACTTCAGACAAGTCCAATCCGTGGAGGCATTTAGAAAATCTCCAGCTCTGCATGAACTGAAGATGAGCATTCCCTCACAACTGGAGCAGGTGCATCAGAGAGCTAATCTCTTCTGTCCCCACATCATAGCAGAGAGGGAGCAAAAACCTTAACCTGCTACCTGTTCTCATCTTCCCTTTCACTGCGTGCTTTAGCTGAACCTTGGAGACAGGGGAGGGAAGGAGCTTGAACTTTTGTGCTGTCTAAGCTTCTAAAGCTGAAAAATCATCCTGTTAACTTTAAAGCTGGCAGAACAGAGTGCTCCTGCTCTGAGTGTCAGCCAGGAGAGCCACTCAGGTGTCCCTGATGGTAGAGACTGGAAAATTACACTTTGGAAAAAAACCCTCGGTTAAATCCAACCTGCAACAAGTAGAAAGCCTTTGTGTGACTTCACCAGGAGACTGGTGGGAGGAAAGAACAGGCTGTGGGTGAATCCTAGTAGTTTTGGCAAGCAGATTAAGAACAATTGTGAGAAGAAATACATTAATTAGAAATAGAGTTGATGTTTTTTGTTCTGCATGAGATATTTGTGCTAATATAGGAGGAAGCCTTCCTTCATATGAAGCCACGAGATTTTCAGATGGTATCTCATTGCTCTGCAGTGATGCTGCTTTTGAGAGCCTCCACTTTGTTTTGGAAGGGGGAGCCTATAAAATATTGAAGTCCTCCTTTGCTTCAAGTAACACCAAGGCTTGTTAGAAATGCTGATAGACAGGAGAATCAATCAGAGGTTGTGCCTTTCACCTGTGCCCAGGTGGCCAAGCAGGCCAATGGCTCCTGGCTCGTGTCAGCAATAGTGTGGCCAGCAGGAGCAGGGCAGTGACCATCCTGCTGTGCTGGGCACTGGGGAGGCCACACCTCGAGTGCTGGTTTTGGGCTCCTCACTTCAAGAAAGACAGTGAGAGGCTGGAGGGTGTCCAGAGAAGGGAACAGAGCTGGGGAAGGTTCTGGAGCACAAGGCTGATGAGGAGCAGCTGAGGAAGCTGGGGATGTTTAGGCTGGAGAAAAGGAGGCTCAAGGGGGACTGTCTTGCTCTCTACAACTACTTGAAAGGAGGTTGTACCCACGTGGAGTGTGGGCTCTTCTCCCAGGTAACAAGGGACAGGGTGGGAGTAAATGGCTTCAAGTTGTCCCAGGGGAGGTTCAGATTAGATATTAGGAAAAATTCCCTCACCAAAAGGGTTGTCTAGCATTAGAATAGGCTGCCCAGGGCAGTGGTGGAGTCCCCAACCCTGGAAGTGTTCAAAAAGCATGTGGGTGTGGCACTTGGGAGTGTGGATTAGCCATGAGCATTGTGGTGCTGCTGGGTTAATGGTTGGACTGGATGGTCTTACAGGTCTTTTGCAACCTTAATGATTCTATGATTCCAGTGCTGATTCCAGGCTGGTGTTGACATTTTCTGAGCAAAACTAGGGGCTTAGATTTTTTCTTTGAAAGTTATTCGTACATACAATTTCTGAGATGAGTTTCTGAACTCTGAACTGTAGGCATTAAAGGTACATCAGAAAAGATATACCCAAATATGCCATGTGAAGAAGGAAGTAGACAGCAGAGAGCACATAAAGTTTTATTTAAAGCCTATTTCGTGTTCTAACCAAGCTCAATAAAACAAAGATTCGGGGAAAATAATCTGGACCAGGAGGAGCTCTTCCAGTATTGTTTCAGGTAGCTCCCATCCATGCAGTCTCTAGGACAGTCTGTTGCTGCTCCTTAGGAACTGGGAAAGCTCTCATAGAGTGTCCCTATTTGTAACAAATGGCACCTCTTGTCCCTTTGCTGGAGAAGCTAGAGGAAATCACCCTAGACCTGGATGAGCTACCCAAAACTGTTCATGGGGATTCAGGTAAAGCATCTTCTGTGATGAGAGAACCCCAGGTTTTAGGATGTTTACTTTAGGATGCCCACATAGACAGAAATTTCTAGCTTTAGAGCCTGTTATTTCCCTTCATCAAGGGAAGTGGCTTAAATCCATTGGCCAGCCATAGCCATGGCTGTCCATAGCTATCCATGGTCATAGCCACCCATAGCCACAGCCTGCATCAACCTAAATCGTGCACTGGTAAATGCCCAGTGTTTTGAATAGTAGCCGACCTATGGTAGCCCTTATGCATTACAGTAGAGCTTGCTTTATTTCCTAAATAGTCCTCAATTTGTAGTCCCCTCAACTATCCTTTTCTGCTATCACTTCATTTCAGGCTATTTCACTATGGTTGTTGATCAGCTTGGCTCAAAATGTTGGCCACTGGAGAACCTAATCATCCTCTCTGATTAAGTCTGATTAATTCAGTCTGTCCAGAATTGTTTTGGGCATCAGTGGGCATAAAAGGGAAGGGAAATCAAAAACCTGTAAATGAGGGGCACATGGCACAGCTGCCATCTGTTTAGCAGATGCACAGAGCCCTTGGCATGGCGAGTAGGAAGAGGGCCCTTGAGGGAAGAGGGACTAAGGAATGTACAGTCCCTGGTGAGGGAAGAGTAGGGCAGCAGGGATCCTTGGTATGGGGAGGACTGGGGAAAGGAGGAGGAAAATCCACATAAGGGGAAGTATGGAAACACTGGGAGGGAGTTTTTAGGTGAAGCAGGGCCAGCCTCCCAGAACCTGTAAGCCTGAGTCTCCCCATGGTGAGTAGCAAATGTCTGCATCCGGTGATTAACGACAGCTATTAGCATGAGCAACTCACAAAAAGCAAAATTTTAAAATTTTCTGTCATGGAAGAAAGTAGCAGATTGTTCAACCCTGAAACTCAGAACAAAGGTGTTTGCTGAGCTAGCTGTATTTGTTTCCAAGGAATTGCTTACAGAATGAATTTGATCCAGGTCATTTCCTTGCTGAAGAGCCTAAGATCCCCAATCCAGTTTCTGCTAACATCAGGTTAAACTTAATTATTTATGGATTCTTATCAGTATTTCTTGGTTTTACATGTTGAAGAGAATTGGTAATGGGATACAGAGCTTTTTCTGTCCAGATTGCAAGCAGGAGACTGCCCTAGGTTGAAGGGAGCAATCTTTGCTACTTATCTGACTGCTTCCCAGGGCTTTCATTAAGTTAATTGCTACTCTCTTCTCAGTTGCTTGGTGAGTTAGAGTATGCTGCAAATTTTAGAATCATGAATTGCTGTTAATAACATCAGCACTTAGCAAAGGAAATGGAAAGATTTTTATCCACAGATATCTGCAAGGGTATTCCACCTCAACATCTCCTGCTTGCCTTCCCCGTGAGGCACTGCTGTTGCCATGTTTGCTGCCAAGGGCATGATGAAGTGGAACAGGTAGGGGTATTAAAGGGCTCCCAACACCAATGATGATGCCATCAAGGGCAGGAGGGAGTGGAACAGGTAGGGGCATTAAAGGGCTCCCAGCACCAATGATGATGCCATCAAGGGCAGGAGGGAGTGGAACAGGTAGGGGCATTAAAGGGCTCCCAGCACCAATGATGATGCCATCAAGGGCAGGAGGGAGTGCTGAGTGCCTCTGGAGTGGGACTGATCATGTTCTCATTGCTGCTGTTCTGGGCACTTTGGGTGACTGATGGTGAACTGCTTGTTGTCTTAAACAACTAAAAGGGCTTTTGAGGAAAAAATGGAATTATTTCTCCAGCTGCTTCTGTTGGAGTAGTGACTACCTTTAAACTGCTTTCAACAAAATGCTCTTGAGTAATAAATAGTTGTCTACAAAATCAATGTGGAAAAATTAGCTGCATTATATGCTATGAAGAACTATGTTAAAAGAATTGTTTCACCAAATCATGAAAAACTCCAAGGCCCTAGAGACCAGATACAACACCTGGGAGGGACAAGAAACCTCAGAGACCTGACTACAGAAATTTTTAAATACAAGGCATGTTTTCAGAAGCTTTTTCATTCCAGATATGCCTGTGTGTCATCTCTCCAGAGGAGGCAAGAACACCTCCAGTTCATTGAACTTCATTAATAGCCACTGCTGTCTCAAAGGCAAAATAATTATTCAGCATAAAGCATGGGGATGGCAAAATATGCTATTCCACAGGCATCCCACTGCAACCTATACAAAAAGTTTTTCAGCCTCTGCTGAGGAAGATGCCGTTGTGATGACTTGAGGAAAGGCTACTTTAAATTTTTTATTACTGTTTTGTGTGTCTTGGTTTCCCTACTCAATTTTACATTGCTCCCTGCTTGAATATATACAATCAAGTGCTCTGAAGACTTGGTTAAAGACTCAGTCAGGAAACTGAAAAAAGAGATATAGAGGTGTAAGTAGCCATAGATACACAGTTTCAGATAATAGATACAGTCCGTCAGTGAGGCAGAAACTATTTCAGTGGCTCTCATGGGATAGCCTTTCAAATAATAAAGCTGGGATCAAAGGAGGTCTAAAAGCAAAAAGGCTTAGATAAGAGAGAAGTGAGTAGTCAGATAAAGTCAGTGAGGGTGAGCCCAATGGCACAGCAGGCTCAGGTCTAAGTGCAGGGAGAGTGGCACACTGAGTTGTGAGCAGGACAGGCTGCAGCTCCCACTGCTCCCATTCACTGCTTGTTTGCTTTTATTTCATATCCCAGAGGAAAAAATTAATCGTGTGTTGCACAGAAGCTGGCTTGCTCACACTGCAGAAGTGTCACAGGATCCTGCAAAGGAGTCCTCATGGGTGGTATGGGGGCCAGGAACCAAACCACAAAGCCTGTTCTGAGGGAAGAAACCTCTTGGCTGAGTGTAGGTGGTTGGTCCTGAAGGAAAAAGATCACTACAGGCAGTTTGTTAACTGTGACAAGTAGCCCCTTGCTCTACGTAAAATCCCACTGCTCTGCCAGTCAATATTTAAATGCAGGCAAACAAAAGAACATTTGGAAGATGGATAAGAGATTAAGCCTTTGAAATTGCCAGCAGTACAGCTGGTAACAATGTGGTTAGAAATGCTTCTGCTTGATTTACTCAGTGAAACATACATTTTGGAAATAAATCTGTGTGTTTGATTTATGTTGTTAGTGGCAATGTCACAGCCAGATTTCATTTTGAAGTGGCAAGTTGTAAATCTTAGGAGAAAATAAAACACATGGTTTTAAATGCAGTTTGCTAGCAGACCTAGAGATAATGCTTGGTGGTGTTGCTTGCTCCTGTTCTCCTGTCTCCCATGTGCTGGGTGGTAGTGGCCAACTCCAGAAGCTTCCTGCCTGAGCTGCCATCACTGCTGGAAGTGAAACCTCTGACTGTGTTCCTCGAAATCATCCAGTGTTGTTTGTGGTAGAGTATAGAACTACAAGTAAGGCTCTTATGGCAGTGAAATATGACCATTAATATATTTTTGCAGTAACAATAAATAAAGCAGTAAAACTGAAAGGACTCAGCATCTGACGAAATGCTCCATTAATGGATCATGAGTATTGACAATGCCAAGGTCATCATTTGGTTTGCAGCAACACTAATTACCAGCAGGTTTTAAAATATGATATTTTATGGATCTTGTAGCTGACAGGCTATTTAGAGAGGGATGATCTGCTGAGTACTATTCTTTGGGTTCATCCTTTCATGGCTTTGGCTGCTGCCATCAGGCTGCAACAAAACAATCTCTCCCAGCAGTTTGATTTTTCACAGAGGGGTTATTAATGTTTCTGAGCCAGCTGATAATGTCCAGGCCATACTCAGGCATATTGAACATGTTTCTCCTATGAATGTGTAGAAGCCATTTTTGAACCAGTAGCTGAGTGCCAGTGCAGGGCTGGGAGCTGGGAACAGTGGGTTGGAGGACAGACAGCAAGGAGGTGAGCCTGGGGAGGGCGGTGCAAGTGTTGGTGTGGGGAGAATGCTCTGTTCTTTGTTGCTGTGTGTTGAGGAGGGTGGTAAGCCTGTGAAATTGGACCCTTTCATTTGGGAAAAGAGATTCAGAAATTATTCTTCAGCTTTAACACAGAGATTATAGAATCATGGAATGGTTTGGGTTGGAAGGTACCTTAAAGACCATCTCATTCCAACCTCCCTGCCATGGTCAGGGACATCTTTCACTAGCCCAGATTGCTCAAAGCCCTATCCAGTCTAGTCTTGGAGATGGCAATGTCTTGCCCTGCAATGCATGTCTACAGCCTGCACCTTTGAAAAAGAGTAGTTTCTTCTTAATACCTCTGTTTCTATGTATCTGGCTTGAAACACTTTGTGGGGAGTCTAACTTTTCTTGAAATTCAGATACTTTAAGGTACTTTAAAGCCCTTAATAGTTTGGATTTTGCTGTGGAAACAAACAAAAAAAAAAGGCAGCAGGTGACTGATGAGTTTGCAGAGTTTGAGTGAAAGGTATATGAGAGTGAAGTGGGGAGTGCTGCTGACTGGACAGTCATGGCTACATAGTCATTTGGAGCTTGGCAGTGTGTCAAAGAGCCTGGTCCTTTCAGAGCTGACAGAGTGGTATCCCAAAGTGGACAGAAGCCAGCCACAAAATGAGTTAACTTATTCCTCAGCTCATTAAATTAGTTGTCCAGTCAAGAACGAAGTCAGGATTCACACATAGGTGTATGTGTTGTCACAGAAATGGTATGAAAATAACAGAGATGGGGACCTTGATTTCCTCATTTGTTGCTTAGTATGAAGTTCTGTACAAGAAATGTTGCTGCATCTCCTCACTTGATGGGGAGGGAGTCTGTAGTGGATGCCCTGCAAATCAGTCACAGGAGTGCCAGTACTGCTGGATGGGGCTGGAGGAGGCACATTTCCCTGCCTTTGGCTCTTTCCTGTTATAGATGTTTTCCCTATTGCCAGCATGGATCAAACCCAGGTTAGTCTGCTCCAGACTGGGAAGCATTGCCCCAGTAATTAGAAATTACCTAAAATAACAAGGTGCTGCAACACTTAGGTAGTGGAAGAGCCCAGGAAATATGCAGAGAAGCATGAGTCAGGGAGCAGGCCAGCTCTGAACTGCTGTGATCTTCTTCCCACAAGTGCTGCAGCCTGTGGCAATGAGGGGAGGAGGAATCACCTGCTCTCCCAGCAGCAGCTCCCAGGTGAGTCTGTATGCCTGGCACAGTGCTACCAAGGCACCCTGATCAGGGCTTCTAGATTCTCTGACAATAATATTGTTTTCCCTGTCCCATAAAGGTCTTTTTTCAACACTTGAACAAGTATTTGAAGTTGTGAATTTTATGCCTGATCTACCTGATGTGTGCTGCTGTTTCCATGTGAATTGTCTGATGTAGTCCTGATTATTGAGGTGCTGTCACATCCCTTCAGTGTCCAAGTGCATCAGCAATGCTTTATTGCAGAGTTCTCATCTTTGGCTGCTCATAGGAGGACAAAAGCCTTCTGTGGAGATGATGTGCCACCATCAGCCCTTGCTGTGAGGAGAGGGCCAGCAGATGCACTGCTGAAGCAGAGAGGAGCAATGGCACAGCTCGGAGTGCCCCAGCAGAGGATGACTGGCTGTGCTCAGCCCCCATTCCCAGCCACGGGGAAGGCGCTGGTGACAGCCCAGCTCTGAGGGGACACGGCCAAGGCTGCAGGCAGGGGAAGGGGGCACAGCTCCTGCAGCTGGGGCCCTCCCTGCTCTTGGGGCTGGGGCTGCAGCAAGGGGGCGCTCCCTCTCCCTGGAGCAGCTCCAGTCCCTCTGCACCTTCCCTGTTTCCAGGGCAGTGCACACACAGGAGGAAAGTGCAGTCAAAAGGAGTCAGGAAGAGTAGCTCTCATTTAATAAGCATTTGAAATCATTCTAGACAGAAAAAAAACATTTAGGCAAATGTGAGGATTTATTGTGTCCATTAATTCTTTGGGCTTTTTCAATTTTCTGGTTGAATTAGGCATAATTTCTATTCTTATATTAAGCATTGGACTTATAAGAAAGATGCAGGTTGGTTAGACAACAGTCCAAACTATTCGCTTAGACACTGCATATTCTTATTTAATATAATTGTGCTTTAATTTAATAATAAAGAATAAGGAAATAGTCAATAATAGCTTTCATGGAATGAAATCATCGGTTACACAACTTTAAGGAGTTTTTAACACAAATATTTATATCAATATTGTAACTTCTTCTTAGCTTCATTTCCAGATCAGAAAGATTTATGAAATCTTGTTCTTTGTACCTGCCTACTTGCTCCTGCCTTTGCATAACTTCTACACCTATTAGTCAGGTGTTACCTAACTTGAGATAGTGAGAGAGCCCTCAGAAAATATTGCCTTTATTTAAAGATTTCATGGAACTAGGTAGAGACAGGCTGTGTAAATGTCTCCATGGGGGGGAAAAAAGGCTGGAATAGGAATTCCTTTTTCCATTAGAAATCAGAAAATCTGCATTGCAGTCTGGTAAATGTTAGCAAAAGTAGTTGATTAACCAGGTCCCAGAAAAGCAGACTTTGTTACAGTGCTCGAACTATTACTCCATGTGTAAATTGGTGTGGGGAAAAACCTGTTTGTTAAGCAGCAATGCTTTTATAAGCTTTAATGCAGTAGTAAATAAAATATAAGACAATGGGGAAAACTTAAATACGAGAATTTTTGCCGTGCTTTTGGGAAACCTAGTTGCTTTCCAGATTCACTGTGGGATTTATAGGTAACCCTAGAAGTGCTGTAAACCCCACTTCTCACCCTCCTCACTGCACAGATGGGTGAATTAATCTGAAGGGATGCCAGTATTCCCTGGGTTATCACAGTCATTTGACCAGAGAATCTCACCCAGAACACTCGATATTTCTGTGAAAAATTGCTGAGTCCCGGCCAGCAGCACTATGTGATTAATTCAATCCAATACCAGAGATGGAGTGTTACATACAAACTGATGCCTTTCTGCTCCATCACACTGTGCTGCCTGATAGTGGCACTGAGCCTTTTTC
>VZRZ01004549.1:52533-66012 GCA_013398175.1 Climacteris rufus
TTTTTTTTCTTTTTTTTTTTTTTTTTTTTTTTTTTTTTTTTTTTTTTTTTTTTGAGAAAATCTTCCCAAAGTCATTAGTCAGAATAAATTAATTTTAGGAAATGCAGTTTTGTAGCAGGGGATCCTGCGGTGAGACAGGCTTGATTCTTTGTCCCAAAGACTCTCCTGGGGTTGCTGTAGGGTCTCAGCGGGAAAGCATTCCATCGGGAAAGAAAAACTTGGAAAATGCGTTTCTGAGATGTAACAGGCAAAGGTGCCTTTGTCCAGGCTGCTGTAAAACACCACCTGTATTTGGGCTGTTGCTGCACACACACGTCCCACTAGATGGCCCTGCACATCCAGCTTTGGGTGTGTGTCCAGGCGAACGCGGAAACAATTTCTTGGCTTTGGATTTCACTGGAAGCTTTGTCAACAAACTCTCTTTTCCACAATTCACGTAGGCCAAGCTCAGGTCGTCTGCAGTTCTGAAACTGGGCAGCTCAACACCTTCCTACAGTAAACTACCTTATCGTTTTTTACTGTCACTCTGTACCCAGAATATATATGCTTAAAACCCTGCCATCTCCCATGTGGGAGCTGTAAAAGTGACTGTTAAATGTGCATTTTATCCACGTATAACAAATTGAGACCTGGGACTTTAGGTTGTGAGACTGTCATGCATGTTCATGAACAAAAGAGAGAGCAGTGATATTGCATCCTGTTCAGTTGGCTTCTTGCGCCTGTTCTGCTTAAAATTTTACATCTGGCAGGGCTTCCTAGGGCTGGAAAAACACAGACCTAAACTTTCAGAGGATGTAAACTAACATTATTAACATTTTGGACAAGGAATTTTGTGAGAGATCCCTTCTGATTATTCTGTCTGTGACAAACCAACAGGAGGCCATTTGTGGAGGTGTCTTCCTTGGAGTGTGGCAGAGAATACTTCCTTGTGTTTGTTCCTCCTCCTTGTTGCTCCTCACTGCTGTTGGTCCAAATTATGCCTTCCCGTGCTTCTTGCATTTTGCTGATGCTGCCCAGCATTAAACTGCTGGATGCTTGACCCAAGTCCCATCTTCCTGCCATGAGCTCCATGGAGCCTTTTCAGTGCTCCTTATTCCCAGAGGACAACTCACAGCCCATTAGGGGCACACAGCCACTACAAAGCTGGGTCGGTGAGCCTGAGGGGGGATGTGTAGCACAGACTGTCTAATTCTGCTGCTGTGCAGGTGCTTACAAAGGGAGTTTCACCAAGGAGCTGGCCAGGAGTTCCAGTGAAACAGGTCCCTGGTGCTGACTCGGTGCTTTGTGCACAAATGGCAAGGTTCAGCACCTGCAGGAATCACAGAGCGATGGAAATCACAGAGATGGAAACACGCCTGAGGAAGAGACACAGGCTGAGGTGTTGCAGGTTTGGAAAGACATGAAAGCAAAAGTCTTCCTTCTCATTTTGTAAAGTGACCCATGGACTTTTGGTCTTAAATGGCTGCAAAATATGAAACAGGCTCAGGACAACTTAAAGTAATGAGTTGGTTGGCAGGAAAAGAGCAAACAGTGGTGTGGGATACTGACAACTGAGGCTGGCAATAAGGAAATTAAAACTGTTATTAATAAGGTACGTACAGTTGGCATTCATCAAGCACTGCCCAAAGGGGTTAAATGTTGAAATTAAGTGATCATGACTATCACAAACAAAGTAAGAAAACATATCTTAAAGTGTGCTTTTGTGAGTAGGCAGAACTGGTGCATTCACTGGGAAGGCAATGCAGCAGGTTAACGAGAATGAGACCAAATATTGCTGTGGGCTCTGGTGAGTGCTCTTTGTTTCACTGTGTTGCCTTCAAGGGGCTGGAATCAGTTTTTCTTGCTGAGAAGGGTGGTGTTGCTAAATGGTATTATGATAACATAATGAGAAATCAGAGCAGCTAAGTCTTGACAAGGCATCCGGCTCGAGTTAATTAAAATAGAGAAGTCATACCATGGTGCCAAGGGAAATAGTAAGAGCACAGATGGGGAGATTTGATTGCTTACTGAGGATTAGTGTGGTTAGTGCAGAGGTCTTAAAAGGACAAAGGGACAATCTGGACAACCTCAAGGCTGGAAACAGAAGCTGAGAATAGACGTGGGCATGTGAATTGCAGATAGAATTTAATTTTAAGCGCCAGTACTAGTGTGAATTTGTGAAGGGAAAGGCAAGCTTTTGGGTTAACCCAACATTTTTTGTAATTATGGGAGTTGGGTCTGTGAAAAAGGGCACTTGTACACAGTCTTGGCTTGTCATAATAAATGTCATCATGCTCATACTGTAGCAGTGCCAAGCCCAGGCCAGGTCTGCTTAACAAAAAGTTATCCTGAGATCATGTTCCCAGTCCAAGCCATGATGGCCCATCCTTTTCAGTGTTTCAAGATAGATGTGGTTCCAAGTGAGCCTTGGAGGTGCCAGTCACTGCTCTGATGGGGTCCAGTAGCAAGAACCTGTGTGTGCTCTGGCCTGGAGGGGGAAAAATGCATGTGGCAGGGGGGAGGGGATAGTGGCTTTTCTGTGCCACCCACAGCAGCCATGACCCACTCGTGTCCAGTCCCCACAAGGCATCGGTGTGCAGAAATGTAAGTGCATTGGATGGAGGTGTCTTCCATGCTCTGCCTGCTCAGAGCACACTGAATTAGATGGCCATAATATCTCCTTCTCTGTGCATCCTCTCATGGTTGGCCTAATTCCTGCACAGGTTCCAAGGCTGGGTACATTGGGGTATTGCATTTGTTGCTGCCTTCATTGGGGCTGCACAGGAGGCCTGGGCTGATCAGCTCCTAGGACAGGTTTGGACAGAAAAGCCCTTACTCCACCACCCCCTCCTCTCCCAAAAAAACCCAACACCCACCCAAGTAAAAGATCAGAGCAGGCATGTCTTTCCCTGAGAAGAAGAAAGGATTGTCTGGAGGCAGAAAAGGGAAATTACAGAGCAGATGAAAACGAAGGATAATTTCCAGATTAGGAGAAAAATTGATAAGGTACTTGAGTGTAGGAACAAGTTTCTTCCCACTGTTCAGTTGATTAGATGCTGCTTAACCTCTGGATGTCTCTCCATCAGGTTAGAGATATTGTGCCTAAAAAGGAACACGGGCTGCTTGTTCCTAAGGCTACTATATTAATTGAAAACAAAACCAGTAAATTACTTAGTAGTTCAGAGCAGCTTTTGTTGGGCCTCTTGCTGAAATCAGTCCTAATTATGCATAAATTATCAGAGAAGCTGGTCATTTATAGCATGCTAAAACCAGAAAGGACAGCATGAGGGGTGGGTAGGAGGAGCTGACCCTCTTCCAGTTCATTTACAAAAACAAATACCTTTTTATAATTCTGTATCCCTGCAGACACCCTGTGAGGCTCCAAAGACCCCATCTTGAGTCTGACAAAGAGGAGAACTGCAAGCTGTTCCCCAACAGGCTGAAAGGCTTTGCTTGGTGGGGGAAAAGTCCACATGCTGGTGTTTATTGATGGCTAATAATGGGACAGACTGCTGTCTATTCTGGGAACAGGAAGAGTGGGCCTGGAATCTTGCCAGTAAACAGTTTGGGGTGTAGCCTCAAGAGCTCCTGCCTCCCTCTGCTCTGTCCTTACATGCTGTTCTCTCCCTTAGGGCTGAGGTCACTGCTGCTGTAATGTTTTTAGCAGAGTGTCAAGGTGAGACACTGGCTGTGAAACCGAGTGTAGACCACGTGGCAGGCAGCTCCTGTGTCAGCCCAAGCAGACAGCAAGGCTTCAAGAACTTTTGGTTTGTGTGAAAAGCCTGTATTCCTTGCTGAGGAAGACAGGCTGAAAGAGTTGGGGTTGTTCAGCCTGGAGAAGAGAAGGCTCCAGGAAGACCCCATAACACCTTCCAGCACCTAGAGGAGCTGGATTTTGGATAATGCTGTGAAGGACAGGGCTCTGGTCTAGTGGAAGGTGTCCCTGCCCGTGGCAGGGGGGTTGGATGGTCTTTAAGGTTCCTTCCAACCAAAACCATTCTTTGATTCTGTGAGACTGGTGGTGCAGATTTGAGGTTATGGGAGCAGCATAAGGGGTTCCCCTTATGCTGACTCCTCAGCTTCCCAGGCTGCCAAGAGCAGAAACAGCCTTAGACTTGTGTTTGCTTCGACTAAAAAAGGGCTCAGTGGTGCTCATCAGAAACTGCCTCACAGAGGGTGTTGACAGCAGCTGAAGAGTTTCACAAATAGGCATTGTTGGAGACTTTCAGGACATATAGCTGGGGATGAAAAGTGGCACTGTGTGTCTCCTTTTCACCATCCAATCTCCGATAGCAGGCAGGAGAGAGAAATAAGTGGAGAAGCAGTCTCAGCTTGGAAATTGATGTGGAAGAAATTGGCGCAATACTTGGCAGGAAATGAAGAAACACAAGCGGCAGGGAGTGAGGTGGTGTCCTGGGGGACGGCACACATAATTCCACAGCTGCTGTGCTAGAGCTGTAGCTGGCACTGATGTCACTGCCCTGGTCTGAATACAGCTCAGGCACGATCCAAAATCAAGAGAATATTGTGGGCTTCCCAGGGAAATCAGGTGTTTGAAAGGGGAAGGAGTCCTGGGGCAGCAGGTATTGGGGTGACCACCAGAACATCTGATGGTGTTCTAGTGCTGGTGTTCATCTAGTGCTTCCAGGAATGGGAACTGCACAAGAGTGTGTGCCCCTGAACTGCCCCAGAGCACCGCTGTGGGACTTCAGTGAGAGACTGGGGCAGTTCTGACATGGTTCAACTCACAGCTTGGTAAAATGGCTTTTTAAAAAGGGTTCCTAATTCATTTAAGTTTTCTTCCTGTATATGTTGTCTTGAACGTTTTGTGCTCTATAGCAGTTTTGTGCATTTTTCTATTCCTCTTAGTTGCTATCCATTGTGCTGGGCTGGCACTGAAAAGTTTTCTTTGGAGCAAGAAACTGCTGCTTCATGGGAGGAAAAAACAGTTCAATCAAAAGAACCTGAGAAAATACTGAGAATGGGTTAGAAAAATAGTTTAGTTACTAGTCACCCCATTAATTCCTACAATACAGGCAATTGCCTGTGAATAGCTGAGCTATCTCTGAGCTACCTGGAGGCAGATTGGAGCTGTTTTTGGCTCTGGGTGCTGCTGAAGACAATAGTAAAGGAAAAGAGAGTGTATCTTCTCTGGTGCTTCTCATGAACATCCTTTAATGAGCTGAAATTTGGACTGGAGAAGAAAGAAACAAATAATTAAACTAGAAATTAAATTAACTGTGTTTAATGAAGATCTCAGCTTGCTGTTTTTCTCCACGGCTCGATCTCTGCCTGTTGTGAGCTGTAACTCTGCCAGTTTGGTGAGAAGTTCTGGACATACCAGGGGGTGATGTGCCCCTGCCTTGTGGCTGTGGAGGTCACCAGGAGAGTAAGACTGATGTGGGCTTACCTAACAGTAGTACAGTAACATCTTGCCCTCCCCCACACAAAACAAAATTTTCTTTTCTTTATAAGTTTGGAGCATTTGTGTTCGTACTCCCACCCTAACAGTGTTTTCCTATCATGAAGTCTGAAGCTCTGGTGTGAGAGGACAGGGTATTGCTATGGAAATGAGTGGGAGCAGTACAAAGCCATTGTTAGAAGAACAAGGCAGAGTGAGGCTTCATGTGGAGAAAATCTAATTTTTAAGCACCTGTGCTGGCTAAATAACAAAGGAGCTGCTGGGCAGGGACAAGAGAGCTTGTGAATGGCACTGTGTATGTGGCCCACGGCATGTTCCCTGCTTGGCTAATAAGAGACTGTGACTCTTACTCAGCACATGCTGGCACTTAATCTCTCTGCCATATGGAGGCTGTGCCTGGCACCTGCTTCCATCAGTGTGAGATAAGGTCAGCATCTCCCTGTGGGCAGAGTTGTTGCAGAGAGTCAATGTTGCTTCAGCGTCTTTGCCACCCAGGAACCACTGCCATTCCTAGGTACAGCACTGGGAACTGGGAAGGAGCATCTTAACTTTGGCAGCGAGGCTCCTTCCTCCCCAGGATGGTGCTGTGCCTTGTGCTACTCTGTGCCATGTACAGATTGTATCCATTCATTCACAGCCTGTCATCAAAAGGCATGAATAGGAAGATATGACATGTATTTTCTTTCACACTGCGTTTTTCCTCCCTCTTCTGTTTTGACTCCCCTTCTAGAGTGTTTCCTTCCATGTTGATTCCTACATTGTCTTTGCCCCCAGGTTGTACAGTCAGGGGAGCACTTCCCAGCTGCCAGGGAGGAACTGGGACTGTGCAGCTGTGGCTGGGGCCCTCCTGGCTGCTGCATCACCATTAAAGCCCCTCTCTGTCAGCCTGTATATGCCAACCTGTCCCTTCCACCCTTTCTTATTCCATCTCTGCTTTGGTATTTCGTTTTAACTTGCACTTAACATTCTGCAGCCATCTGTCTCCCTTCTCAGCAAGGCATCCTTCAAGGAACTATCATGCTAAACCTCTTCTGTACTGCCTGGCTTTTTATGTGAGACAAAACACGTTAAGACAGGGACAGAGCCAGACAACTTCTGCTTTTGCCTGCCTGCAGCAGCCCTTTCTGGGTGATGTTGGAGATCATTGCAGGTGAGACAGGACAGGGACATAAAACTTTTGGTGCCAGCCACCGCCAGAAAGACAGCCAGCCTGAAATGAAGGTTCTAAGGTGGTTGGTGGGTGTATGTCCCCCATTTGAGAAGCTTTCTCTCAGGAGAAGGAACTTTCTCCCTATCTTAAAGGAGGAGTCAAGGAGTCACAAATTCAGATGTGTATTTCTAATTCTGCTCATGGCTCTGTGTGGTATTGAACATGGGTTTAATCTCTTCTGATAGCTGCTAAATATTAAGAGTGATACGTTATTGTTCTTTATCTACAGGCCTTAGATTTCTGCAGATGACTTCTGTTAGCACCAGTGTTGTATAGTGTTCAAAATTTAAGCAAGGTTTCTCCTTATAAATTATACTACTTCAGGAAAAAGGCTAATATTTTATAATAGGCCTTATTTAGTAGGCTATTTGTCCTGTTTCACAGATGCATTGTTGTGAAAAGTAGGTAGGCAGGAGAGATCATTAAATCTAAGAAACAGTCTAGGATGGCTTCTCTTGGTGTCCTGTGAGTCTGTGCATAAATGACCATGAAAAGTAGCAGTTGCTTGCTATAAATCTCTGGTCACATCTGCAGCTTGTCACAGGAAAACGTGCTAGTGTGTCCTTTCAGCACAAAAGGGGTATTGTGGCAGAGGAGGAAAACCTGTCTTGCTTTGCCTTGCCAGGCTCAGGGAATGAAAATGGGTGAGTTCTGCTGGCTGCAGCTCACAGCAGTCAGGGCCACGCAGTGACCTGCAGGAAAGCAGATGTCTGGGACTTACACTGTTACTTTTCTAACCTTTTGTTGAACTATTTGTCCAAAATTTCAGAATTCTGTTCTTCTGACATCCATCTTATTTCTCAATATTGCACTTGCAAGGTGGATTGGATACAAAATTTCCTTTGGCTTTGTGATCACTGTGGTTTGATGGTATTTGGAATTAGAAAAAGTGATGGAGGGCTTTAATGTGGAGTTCTCCCCAGTCTCTCTCAATGTCCTCTTTTGTTTGGGAGCCTCATTAAAATGTCTTCAAACCAGCACTTTCTAATCCCTGTTTTCTTCTGTTTCAGGTTTCCTTTGACCTTTAAAAGCATTGTAATCTGAGTTTATTTTTCACACCCGTTTCTTTACTTCCTTAACTTCAGTGATTGCTCTGCCTGATCTGTGAACTTTGTACAGTTACAAGATGTATGTTTCTTATCTACAGCAAATAACAAGCAAGGCACTGAACAATCCATCTGGAGCCACGTGGGGACAGATAGCTGAGGCATGGACAAGCTGTACCTCTCCCTGTGGCTTGCAGAAAAGTTTAGAGGGAATCTTATAAAAAAGTTGTCTTCTAATTCACTTTCTGTTTAAAGGAGAAGAAAAAGGGAAGGCTCAACCAGAAAAACAGCACAGTTAAACTGCTCTGGTTGTTTTCTTCACTGACAGCAGCAGCTCATTTCCCCAGATTGAGAATATGGATACAGGCAGGAAACCTGGTTCTTCCTGCCCTTGTAGGAGGAGTTGGCCTGCTCATGGGCATTTGGCTATTCATGATTGGGAAAGCTTCACCAGCAAGGGAGGTGCCTTCTGGACCTAGATAAGCCTGGAAGGGGGGAATTCATGGAAGGAAGCTGAAGAAACTAATAGTACATGAAGGCTCTTGAGGCCAAGACTCTGTTACTAAACATGGCTGGAAATATACCCATGAAACAACAATCCAGTAAAAATATTAATTTGTTGGACCCAACTGTCTTATCCACAACACTTCTCTTTGAGGAGCTGTTATGGAGTCTGAGGCAGCCTTTCTAGCCTGCTCTGCCCAGGCTCCTGGCCAGGAGCACCAGCCTGTGGGGCAGACCCACAGCACAGTATAAATCCTTTAGGCTGGGAGCTGGTGTGTGATGCTGGAATAGGCAGCCACATCAAAAACTCCGTGATCACACTGAGACAGTGACACGATGGCACCCAGGGAGCCTCAGAGGTGAATGTGAGCATTCCTCTGGGTATCCCCTTCTAACACAGTCTCTTGGGATGAAGGGCTGTGGAAATGCTAGCATTATTCTGTTTGCTTCTCTTCCTTGTCTGGTGCTTCCTTGTCATGGCAGCAGTGTGCTTGTTGACTCACTGAATCGGTCAGGTAAATTCTGTGAAGTAGGAAGCTTCTCTGTGTGTGTATGCAGTTAAGTCCATGCCAGATACGGTAAGACAGTAATATTTCTGACCTTTTCTTCTCAGTCTGACAATACCTGTTATAGTCAGTAACAGAATACAATGTAGTGCAGTCTTTGCAGGATTTACAGTGCTCAGTAGGGCTGGATGCATGCTTCCTGAGATCTCCCAAACTCATCAGATAATGTAAGTAAGCTTTCAGTGGGATACTTATTGAAGCAGAATTGAGTAAAGTAATTAACAGTGTGTGGTTCAGTTTGAAAATCAATACAGATTGTATTGAGCCAGAATAAGAGCCAAAAGAGAGGCTGCTAATACTGTATGTCTGCATCAGCAAGATACGTAAAAAGTGCATCCATCTAACGTGAATTTACTAGAGAGCATTTTAAAAGATCAATAACTGGAGCATTAAGGCCAGGTCTACAGGAAATTTCAGGAGGATCATTCAGGTTGGCACCACAAACTATTGACCGCTGAGAAGCAATGGCAAGGGGCTAAATTCAGAATCCTCAGGAGTGGTTCTCAGAGCTGGCAGCCTCTTGCAAATGGTCCAGATGTGGAAATGCCTCCAAGGTCATGAACATGAAAGGAGATGACAAACATATTTTTCAGAGCCACCTATTCTGGGTTATAGCAGTTATAGCAAGACACCCACCTTTCACATTTCTAAATCTGCCACAACTCTACTGTGGAAATCTGAGAGGAGTGGCTTTGGCTGGACCTGCCCAGGTCTGATGGGATTGAATCTGTCTTCCAGTTATTTGCTGTTGTCTATTTTTGTAAAACTAAAGCCCTCCTGCATTCCTAAGACTTGTACAGGAGCAGGGTTAAAGCTGAACAAGGTTGTGCCATAGGGCTTACTCTGCCAGCAGAGGAATAGCTGAGCACAGGACACACAGCGCTGTGCTCTTGTGCTGTCTCGTGGGCTCTGTGGGACTTTTTGGACGTGGGCTGAATGACAGAGTCCTGAGATACTTTGCTTTTGTCATGAGGATGTCAACTGAGTGGGCCTTCAGTCACTCATCTAGAACTGGATGAACTTTAAGGTCTCTTCCTACCCAAAGTATTCTATAATTTATTTTTCTATCAGCCAAAAGTGTGCAGCTGAGGTGACAATGAACTCTTGTTTTTTCACATTGAACGCTAAGCAGCTGGTGGAAAATACAGTTGTGATTTTACAGGGAAATGAGAGATTCTGCCCATTAATAGGACATCCTTGGAGTGCCATGAACTGGGAGGCAGTGAACACTTCCTCTATTAACAGAGATCTGAAATTATAGTTAGAGGTTATTCACACATCTGAGTTTCCATTCCTTCCATTTTGCAACCAAAGTATAATTCAGCAGTTTTGAGTGCTACTGTCTACTTAAGGTATTAACTCTGTCATGACTCAGTGATAGGTGCATGGCATGATCCTGAAGCCAAATATATAATTGCATCAATATTGCTCACACACTTTTCAGTAGATGCAGGATTGAGTGAACAAAAAAAAATCACCTTGTTTTGCCTACCCCAGACACCATAGCAACTGAAATGCTGTGCTTAAAATTATCTTTGTTTTTTCCTCCTATCTTTCTGTTCCATATGCTGCACCCTGTCAACTGTCTTAACATCCAGTTCCATGGATGCCAACTATCAGTGTGTCAGGAAATGAAATGTGCACAAGATTTGATGACTGATACTGAGTTTCATGAGCTGTCTGCTCTGTTACTTGCCATGCCCTGAGGCAGGATGTCCATGGCACAGCAGGACTTTCTGACTTTCTGCATGGTGAGCTGTGCCTTAACTCCCATGGAGGGAAGCTGCACTTCCCTGTGCTGGTGGTGCTGGGGAGAAAATTAATACAATATTGCCAGGTTATGTAAGTCTATTAAAAAAAATTAAAATCAGCTTTTCTTCTGATCAGACTATACCTGGAAGAACTTGAAATGTTTCTTCTCTGCAGTCCAGATCCTTCACAATTCTCTCATTGCTCCCCCAGCTCTGATACTGAGATCTGATATTAAAAGCAGCACAGTGCACCAACAGTGTTCTGGCCAGCAAACCAAGAATTGGTCTCCAAATGGACACTGGAAGTGCCAAGTGTGCCGTAGGGTATGCTGGTATGATGGAGTGTCTGTCACTCATCCCAGGCAATGCACAGATTGACTGTAAGTCTGCAATAGATGAGAATTCACTATTTGTATATCATGCATGAAAAAAGGTGGGGGAAGGTTTATCATTCACCAATAACATGGCTTGATTCACTGAAGCAAAAATGGTTTTCATCTACAGATAAGATAATTTCATCCACTAGAGCAATTCTGCTACAATTTTACAACAGGATTGAGAGCCTTTTATATTGATCCCTTCAAATCAATTGTGTTGTTGCACACAAATTGGTACAAAACCATCCAGTCACATTTATGACTCTTCTACATCAGTAAACGTGGAATGTTAATCTGTATCATCACATATTTGTTTAATCAAGCTAATATTTCATCTGCCTCATTGGAGTGATAAAGTGATGAGAAAAAACTCAAATTACTGAAAATGATCAACCCATTCACTTCTATTGAAAGAGCTAGCTGAGGGATTTAGTCTTTTTTAAGCCACCCAGAGATTCATTCTCTTTTCTAAACATGAGATTTTGCAGAAAGAAAATAAAATCTCTTTTTTAGGCAAAACCATCTTTTGGCACCACAGAATTCACTTGAAAGTTTCAGCTTGCTGTCCTTGAGGAGAGCTGGTAGAACTGGCTACAGGAATCACTTTGCCTCCATGGGCTTTTTGCATCCTCTGCTTCATTTGACTTTTTAAGGACTCAGCATAGAAGATCTTGCTTTCTCCAAGTCAGACAATCATCCCAAAATCCTAAAGAAATGGACTTCTCTGGCTGTGCCTCTGTAAGGAGAGCAAATGCAACTGTGCACCACCTCAGAGATTTCAATAGTTCCTCAAATTTGGATGACATTACTCTGTTCTATTTGCTGGAAGAATGGTCTCTCACCCCCTCAGGCACAAACATGAAGATGTTTTTAATCTCTCCAGTTGTCTGCCTCTTGGCAGGTGTCATCATCATTCCTACCATCTTATTTGTGATCTTCTCCCAGTTTAACATCCGTCAGGAAACCAGGTACATGCTGCTGGGAAACGCTCTGCTTTCTGATCTGATCTACCTGTTGTTCTACACTCTGTTAGCTGCTCTCGATGCAGCACATCTGCACCTCCCCAAGGAAGCTTGTGTCCTGCTCTTATTTTTGCTGGCAGTGGCTTACTGTGGAGGATTGTTCACAGCCGTTGCAATGGTCTTGGACACATACATAGCTGTTTTGTTTCCCTTGCGCTACATTGCTATTTTGCCTCCTTCACGAACTAAAAGAATCATTGTATTACTGTGGATGTGTTCCGGAGCTTTCCCTGCGATTTTCTTCTTGGTGCTATGGGGCACCCACAGCTTTGTGCCCTGTGTCCTGGAAACATGCTCAGTTCCAGTAATACTAATGTTAACTCTGAATGGAACTGATGCTGTGAAACTCTGTTTCTGGCTTTCTGCCACAGCCATCTTTCTCTGCCTATCTGTAATATTTTGTTGCTATGCTATTCTGTATTTTAAAACCAAACATTCAGGTATATGGGATAGCACGTGCTCCAGAGCCAGTGTAACATTCTTAATGCACAACACTGTGTTATTTTTCTACTTCTTTCCACTCTTGGCCCTTTTTGTAGCATCGTTCTTGTGGTTTAATTTTGTCATCAGACTGCAGACAGGAATCTTGGTCTCCCTGACAGTCTGCGATGTCCTCATGGTTCTTCCCAAAGTTTTGTTCCCTTTTCTGTATGGGCTTCGATACAGAGAGATCTCAGCCTCTCTTAAATCCATTGTCAGGAGGAAGCAGCTTTGCCTGGTGTCACCTGCTCCACCACCATCCTGAGTCAACACAGAGCACAGCCACAGCAGAGAAGTTGTGCTTACCTTGTTATCATGCAAGACTGATGGAAATCACCCAACTTCTGAGGAAGTGGAGAAGTGATCAACCCATGGTAAGGATACATGGTTTGTTCACTGCCTCCTTAGTGCCAAAAGATCTGCGGATCTTTCATCACGCCACAGCTGAGAACACAGCAAATGCCACCCTGGATGAAGTTCCAAGCTTTGTTCTGATGTGAAAGGCAGGACCTTTTGGAGGAGATATTGAATTAAGATCATTTTCACCCACCTGTTGCAGATGCCTTTCGGGAAAAAAGAAAATTAAAAATAGATAACACAAAGCAAAGGGGGTAACCACAGGTCTCTGGAAAACATCACCTACAGCAGAGGATCCTTAACCAAACAAAAACAACAACCATTTCTTTCATGCATGGTATATTTTCTCAAGTTTGGTAGCCAAAGTCCTGTTCTTTAAAGCATGCCTTGTGAGGTGCCTCTGGAAACTGCTGCACTCAGAGAAACGCTGCTCCTCAGCTTGTGCAGCGTGCTGGTGTATTTGCTGCCTTATGGATTCTGTCCGACAGTATGCAAAACCCTGATGTTTTATAAAACCTCCGTCTGGTGGGAAGCCACCTTTGATCAGCGTCTGCTGGGCAGCGCAGCCCATGGCAGCGGCAGGGAGTCACAAAGGTGGATGTGCTGCTGGGGGAGCAGCCCGAGCCGGGGGCAGCGGGTGGCGTTCCCTCCCTGCGGCTGCCGGGGAGCCTGGGGCTGCGCCGGGCCCTGGTTCTCTGCCGCGGCCTGGTTCCCTGCTGGGCCCTGGTTCTCTGCCGCGGCCTGGT
Source organism: Climacteris rufus (assembly GCA_013398175.1). Taxonomy (NCBI): domain Eukaryota; kingdom Metazoa; phylum Chordata; class Aves; order Passeriformes; family Climacteridae; genus Climacteris; species Climacteris rufus. The sequence continues at coordinate 65,994 of VZRZ01004549.1, forward strand.
TCCCTGTCGGGCCCTGGTT
>VZRZ01004549.1:75207-110903 GCA_013398175.1 Climacteris rufus
GCACTCACCGATCACATACCTGTGGCCCCGGAAGGGGTGTGCAAGCAAGGAGAGGCGCTCACTCACCCACCACATAGATGTGCTCCCAGAAGCTGTGTGCAGGCAAGGAGAGGCGCTCACTCACCCACCACATAGATGTGGTCCCAGAAGCTGTGTGAGGCACTCACTCACCCACCACGTAGATGTGGTCCCGGAAGCTGGCGGCGTTGATGCACTTGGCCTCCACGGGCATGGCGGCGCGCAGGCTCCACGCGTTGCTGCCGGGGTCGTAGCACTGCGTCTTGTCCGTGGCCAGCTTCCCGTTGGGGCCCCCCCCGATCACGTACAGCTTCTTCTTGTAGCTGGCTGCCGCAAAGGAGCTCACGTTCACCATGAGGGGAGCGGCCTGCAGGCCAAAAGTATCATTAGTAATCCTGACACAGTCGGAGTGATGCTGTGGGGAGGCAGCCTGGGGCATTTAAAGTCAGACACCCCTCTTAACTCCCCTTTTTAAGCAGGGTTCAGAAGATGATGTTTCTAGGGATAACAGAGAACTATGTTTCAGCTTTTTCTTAAGGCTGCAAAAGCCCTTAATAAAAATATGCTCTGTTCAAATGCTGCAATTAAAATTACTTTATCAATAATTCAAAAGCTGGGAAATGTCAGAAATACCAAAAATCTCCTTTACGTACTTAGCTACATTGAAAAAAAACCACAATAGATTTGTTAATACTGGTCTTTCTACTTGCAGCTGTGATTGTTAGAGTCATCTACATTGCTTTGTATAATCTAGAGACTGTGGGTTGTATCTGCTGTTGTGATGCCTAATCTCATTACAGTCATGGATTAATTGGCTGCCTAATTCTTTCCTCTCATTGCTTAAAGTACAGTTAGTAGAACTGTTTTTTTTCATTCTGTTTACCTTCAAACTTTCAACTTAAGTGTATAACCCATACCATATGTAATGCTCAGGTTGATATATACATTTTATATATATGTATAATATATGAGAGCAGTTGTTTTCAGCCTGTGCTCTGGCTCATGTATACCATATTCTTACTCCTTGGTTTATGGATTACTAGCTTTAGAAGCCAACTAAGAAAAGGCAAGTTAGGCATTAGATGTCTCACAGGAAACGATTGGCTGGCAATCCAGAGATTTTTACCTTCTAAAGGATATGCATTTCTTTAAAAACAAAATAGGGTTTTTAAAGATGAGAAATACTTAAAAGAGTTGTGCAAGATCATTTTTATGATTCTAAGCCCTAACATTGTCTGATTAAAATGTTCCAAATGATTAAAATGTTATATGATGAGCCTCTTACCTCTGACCAGCAGTTATGAAAGGGATCATAGGCTTCCATGCTGTTGATTCTCTGCATGCCATCAAACCCACCAATGACATAAACTTTGCCACCCAACACTGCCATTTTATGTCTCCATCGCCCAATATTGAGATACTCAATTTGTATCCATTTGTTGATGGAGGCGTTGTATTTCCAGACATCATGCTTTGTTTCTTTGCCACCTGTAGTGTACATGACACATGTAAATATAATAGCACAGCTTCTATTTACTTAAAACCTCCAATATGTTTAAATTTAAATGTGTTCTCTCACAATAGAAAGTAAATCATTATTACTTATTGTTAACTAGTCCTGCTATAACAGAAGAACATTTCTGCATTTAGTTTTCTTAATAATGAAGGAAACTACAGCCAAATATTCAGTGAAGATAAATCACTGTTTCTCACTTTACCAGACCACAAGCACCCATTTCAATACCAAGTGCATGACCAACCACACACAGCAGGGTGATATGCAGGACATTTTTGTGCACCACGAGGGCTTTGCAGAATGCGGCAAAGGGACAAATAAACAAACATGATTTAAGTAAGATGGTAGAGGATGCTGTAGTAGGTAGGAGGTAGTGGCAAATCCCTTGAAGACAGGCCTGCACTGGAGAACTGCCAGCCCCGTGGTTGGCATTGTAAAGCAGAAGACCTGGCTCTGAACTCCTACAACAGTAGTCCTGCACAACCTGTTGAAAGTTTTATTATTCAACCATGGGACCATATGGCTGGGATCTCATTTTTGCACCTCTCCTTCTGGTCTCTTTCTCTCGAGACTTGGATTTGCTTCATATTTATAGCTTGAAGATCAAAACTGGTCCCTGCAAACTCATTCTAGAACTGCCTTGCAAGTGAATCTTTGCTTGTGCCAAAGCAGAGAGCAGTGTTTTAAACAAGCACTTTTGTTTGCCTACAGCTTCTGGTGTAATACGAATGGATCTAGTTAAGCCTGAAACCACATTTACAGACTGAGTAGCTGATTCCATCATCTGCAACCTGATTAAGCATTTGCTTCACTGGTGAATATACTGAAAAGAGAAATCATATTCCATTGAGAAATTGTCTGCCTTCATTGGTATTCTGTACTGCAGCCAGATCACTGCAAACTGATGAAGCCCATCTCTGGGCCAAATAGCAGATTGAATGGGAGATAATTAGCATGCTAGAAAGAGTCGTTTGTAATGCTTTTGTCTCAGTATTTTTCACATGTATGTGTTGAATTTTATTTGCACTCAAATAGCTGAAGAGGCCGAAGGGCCTGAATGCAGCATTCATGGCTACAATGGGGCTGAGAGACTGCAGGTGTTCCCCTTACTCTCCCTTGAAATTTCCCTTTGACATGAGCTTGTGCTTTCCCCCACAGGCTGAGGCTCTTGGAGGAGCCTGAGCCGGACCGGTGTGTGAATTTGTTGCACATCAAGGGACAGGGAGAGATTTTTGAGAGAAGTGGAGGTTTATTTTATTGCTGTTTTTTTCTCTGGACAACAAGTCTTTCTAATTTGAAGGGGAATTGTACCTAAAATAGTAAAAGTAACAGAATGGTGAACGATAATTCATGTCATTTTTAGTTATGCTAAAAATGTAGGGTTTCAGGCCACCCAGTCAAAGCATTTAAGCTGTTTCAGGGAAATTGTCATCCAACAGTAGTCATAATGTTGTGCAAAGGACTTTCCTATTTTCCAGATGCTAAAGGAGCAGGGAAGACTCCAGACTGTACGAAGATATGGAGGGATATGAGCACATGGGAGGGGAGATCAAGTTAGGAAAAATGAAAGTCAAGTTAGAGAAGAAGCAAGTTACAGGAGCTAAAGAAAGAAAGAAAACAAAAATAGAAGGACATGCAGGAGGAAGCAGATGTTTAATCAGGACTGAGACACTAATCATTGGTTTAGCTAGGAAAAAAAAAAAGCTAATGGCTTTGGTCCACTCAGCCTTTTATTTGTGTGGGAAAGGCAAAAAGGTGAAAGGCAAAGAGGGAATGGAGAGAGGCAGTCATAAGATATGAAAATAAGCAAAGAAGGAGGAAAGAGAACTTGTGAGAATAGAAGCAAAGTGAAAGCCAGCTCAGACTCACCACAGCAGGGAAAGTGTTAGCCTGGCCTGGAGGTAGCCTGGATAGGCCATCAAATAAAAGTGGAGAGGAGACATTGGAAAAGATGTCAGGAATAAAAGAATGCAAAAAGCCTTGAAAAAGAGGGAAGGGTAACAAAGGCAAATGGAAAAAAAGACCTCTCAACTCAAGGGTGTGAAGGTGTGAGGAATATTCCCTAGCTGGGATGTTTGATTTAGCTTCCCCTCTACAGCTAACTTTTAACAGAGGGACTGATGCCAGAAACTCCCTATGGTGGGCTGGAAGGAAAAAACTCCTTTCTTTGTTATTAGGGTAGGAGTAATCTAATTCTTATCCCAGGATAAAACTTTAATAAATTTTAAATTGGAATTAAGTGTCAAAAATATGTGGATTCCCAAAAGAAATAATGCAATGGAAGATACTTGAATAAAGACAGTGGACCACTTCAGCAAAGCATTCACACTTTGGCCTACCGTCCTCCTTTCTACTCTTCTGTTTTAAGGGAGCATAGAATTTGGTGGATGATTTTGCATAAAAGAAAGTATTCTACCTATGAAGGCTCTGCTCTTTATCATGGTCTGTAATGTGAATGATATGAGTGATGAAAAGCTTGCTGACATTTTTCATCTGGAAAGCAGAACAAGATCATCAAACTTTTTTTCTGACAGGCCATCAAAAGCAGCTGTCAAACTGGCTAACTATCTTGAGTTTAACCTTTTTGATTGTCAAAGTGAAATCTCTGTATTTCTGGGATCAAACCCCTGTGTGGAGCTCAGCTGTGTCTGTGTGGGAAGTTAAACACACCTCATGAAACTCTTGGGATGATGGTGAGCAAATGAGACATTCAGACCCATGCTGGGTGTCTGGACTTTGGGATTTCATCTGGCTTTGGCAGTTTATACTGCCAAGTGAATAACTGCAAGTGGGCACCTCTAGAGTCCTCTGTGAGGGCAGCTTTCAAGGAGCAGCCACACATCAGTGACAATTCTCTGCAGGTTCTTGACTGACTTTTGCAGAATGACTCAGATTCTGGCAGGATTTTGCTTGTGCACATGGAGCTTCAAATGGACTTGTCACAAGAAGATGCTGAAGCAATTTGTCATTTTATGTTTGGTAAACTGTTCCCAGGAACCCTTCTGTGACCTCAGTCACCCTGTTTAGGGTGCTGCACACAAGTACCCATGCATATAGACTAATGTTGTTTAAAAAGGAATCCTGTGCTCAAATCAGAGCTAGGCAGTGTCCTCACACATCCAGTGCTCTCTGGAGCCTGTCCAAAGCCAAAACATTTAAATATCTGTAGTGCTTAATTTTCCTAAAGCTGCCTCAAGCATAGTCTCAATAAAAGCTGGAAATAATTGTGAGAACCCTTTGCTCCCCTCTTGCACTCCCCATGTCTTGTTCCTTACCTGATATGTAGACTTCATTTTTTAGAGTAATGCATGCAAACTCCACCCATTTTTTATTCTCATTCTCCGGTTCCTGCTCTGTGATTGGTAATTTTGCTACCTCCAGACGGCTTCGCCTCAAAGGATCCAGGCAAGTCACTTCTGCTACAAACTTCTCATCTTTTGTACAGCCCCCTATGATCATAAACACCTCAGACTGGAACTCGTGCATCCTGGGCTTGGTCCTTTCTGTAATGATCTAAATGCAAGTGAGACAGAGTGAGTACACAGAGCACTTACACCTACAATTACAGAAAGGTCTGGTGGCCTTGTTTCTGATTACCCGTTTTTCAAATCACAGCAGGTTTACATCAACTGAACCAATTATCCCATGCTTTCTAAGTCAAAAACCTGAAAAGCATCCTAGAAGTATTCAGAAGAGGTTGCTGTACCCTCCTTTCCGCAGGATTTTTTCAACTTTGGACTTAGTTGCTTTTGCCTATCTCTTAGGATCCTTTCAGACCCTTTTAGGAATCACCAGAGTGGCACCAAGAGCTATGCAGGTGAGCAGTAGTGACAAGGCTGGGTGCATGTCAGGTGCAGAAAAGGACAGGTTTTATTTAGGCTGACAGAGTGAGGGCAAGGTAAAGGGGCCCCAAGGTTTGTGTATGCCTTGGGGAGCTTGGAGAGAACAAGACTGCAGATAGTGCTAGGAGAAAATAAGTGCTCTCATTATTTGTCCTGAAGAGATATGTTAGTGTCAGAACAATAACAGTTCTCAACCGTGGAGGGGTTATTTTTATTTGTTTCTTTGTGAATAAGCTCTTATTTCAAGCCAAAATTAGCAGACTTACTTAAAGCCAGCAGCAGGCTCTGAAACATGGTTAACTCTAATTTATTGCTTGTCGGCTCAGTTCACTGACCAGGTCTTTGTTTCAGGGACACTGGAAAAAGTCACTTCCCCTGTAGCTGTTCACCAGGAGCAAAGAATGCAAGGGGTGCTTGGAAACTTGTGTTCTGCTTGGAGGAAATGCTTGCAAACAAGACCCACAGGTTAAATGCTGTGTCAGGAGGCATCTTGCTTAAAGTTTTACTTCTCTTTCTGCTTTTAACATGTTTCCAAATCGGTATAATTTATCTATATTAAAAAGTATTATCTACACAGACATGAATATTGCATTTTGACTATGTCTAGAAAATGATTAGGCACTTCTTTTTAGAACATCAGTCCCATAACTTGCCAGCTTCCAGGACTCTGTTTTAACCTGTCTGCCACCACTGCCAGGCGTCAGCCCCGGGGGAGGGCAGCTGGCAGCGCTGCCTCTCGCGGCTGTCCCTTTGAAGATGAGTGTGATGAGTGTAATGAGTGTTCAGCCCGGGGCAACACTCCCTTTATCTACCCTGCGTGGACCTGACAGCACCGCTGAGCACGACAAGGCTCCTCAGGGAGTTCCCCCCGGACCGGCCCGCCCTGCCCCGGCTCACCGTGCGGTGTCTTACACGGGCACCAGCACCAAGAGCCCTTGGTCTGGGCCCCCTCGCCGTGCCAGTGACACATCACTGCTGCTGATGGGTCCACAGCATGCTCTGCCCAGCTCTGTGACTGAGGAGGAACACGTTTCTTCACACACTCACATACTTTGCTCCTGTTGTGAAATCTGACCTCTTGGTTGGTCTTCCCTCTCCCCCATATTTTGGGCAAGGAGATGTGACAGATACCTAACTTTCCAAAGGGGTCAGACAACTGAAGAACTGGAGATCCACCACAGCCTGCATTGAGCAGGCAGGACCAGACTCAACTGCATGGCAGGATTAACCTGTCTCTTCAGGTGCGGGGACCTCTGGAAATGGCAGATGAGCAGACCTCTCCTCTGGAAAGAGACAGTCTTCTTCACAGGAAGAAGAATGTTTCTCTGTATGAAACATTTCCCCCCGTAAGTAACAGGGGAAGATGTTACGTATTCACATTTGAAAGAGGCATTACAGATTGTGGCACAGTTTGGTGGGAAAATTATTCTTTTTTTCTTAGGCTCGAAGTAATAGCTGAGAGGGTGAGGTGTCACGGGTAACACCATTTGCCTGTTTATTAAGGAAGCTACCTGGGGTCTTTGTTTAGCAAGAATGAGCAAGAGTGTGTATGAAGGGTCAAGCTCAGCAATTGATAAGCAGGAAGCTGTACACTTTGTTTTAAAACAACCCACCAAAAGCTGCTAAACTCTCTAAGTCAGCAGGATAAATTTTGAGGCCCATCTTGACTTTTCAGTAGCACCAGCTAGTGAAACTTCAGTGTGAGTACCTTTTTCTGCCCCATGGTACTGCTCCTTCCAAAGCAATTTTTGAGCTGAAGCATGAGACATTTAGAAAGAGCAGCTAATACCTTCCTGTTTTACTCACCTCATTGCCTGACAGATGGTACATCCTTGCTTCCTGGAGCAAAGGAAAGACATCTGGACACTGTCTAATGAGTTGGTCAGCTTCAACAGTCTCTACAAAATACCAAGGGTCCAAGAGGGGCAGCCGGACAGTCTCCAGCACGTAGGGCAGGAGAGAAACCCTTTCCGACTCCTTGTAACGGACCCAGCTCATCACCGTTTCGAACACCTGCGCCTCTTCCGTGACGTACAGGTCATCGCTCTTCAGCGTGCTGCACAGGATATCTGCCGGCAGCTCCAGGAACTCCTCGTGGTTCAGGACCTGGGTGAAGTTCTGGATAATGTAGTTCTGCACGTGTTGTTTCAGGCTGTGCAGGGAGTGAGCATCAGCCAGCCTCAGGATGCCAACGCAGTTCTCCGGCTGGAGCGCCTCGGTGAGAAAACTGGCACAAGCATCTACCATGCGGAGGAACTGTGGGCAGAGAAAGTTTGTAGAAGCACAGAATGGTTACTGTGTGGCTCCGTCACAGGAGAGCTGTGGAACCCATGCCCAATACAGCAAAGAGCTGGGGGAGACAGGACTTATGTCATCTGAGGACAGGAATCATCCCAGAATCATCCCAGAATCTGTGGTCTGAAATGCAAATTTCTTCCTCCCTCTGCATCCATATTGCTCCTTTTCCCTCTTGCAGGATGCGGAAAACCTGTGACAGTCATTAATTTTATTTGTTTCGTGAAGGGATTTCCTACGATTCCCTTTTCCTCCATGAAATGTCAAAGCACTGGCAATCATGGAGTTACGAAGCACAGAGAAGGACCCCAGGCTTCTGCTTTGCTTACCCTGCTTCATCTTGTATTTCAGCTCAGACCAACTAGAATGAAGTCTGATTTTAGAGTGAAGGCGGCTCTGTCTGCATTTATGCTTCCACCATCCAAGCTCCAAATGTGTCTGAGGCCTTCAAAAGTGGTGGAAAATGAGTGCTGAGGTCTGGGAGCTTTGGACCAGAGGGTATGGGCAGCAGTCCTAGACTGGGGTAAGTGGCAGGAATAAATTGGCCATCAGCAAATCTTTTGAGTTTCCTGACAGCCAGGGTTGTCTGGCAAGTGCCTCTTGTGGGGGAGGCCTTTGGAGGATCGAGTGACCTTTGTTTTCCTTGTCATCACCATTGGCTGAAAAAAATATGGATATGCATTTTACACACAGTCTGCTGAATCAAAGAACTGGCTGTTCTTGCATCCAATAGGGCATCACAACCACTGTCATGAATTTCTTTTGCACAATAACCCCACCTGAGGGTCCCAAATGTGCAGCTGCTGGGCCACAGGTGGCTGTGGGTTATTGCCATAAACTACAATCTGAGCTGGATTGTTGGTGATTATTCAGGAATTGGGAACCAGTTTTGGGTAGAACTGATCAGTTACAGTGCTTCATCCTGGGTTTTCCATCACCTCTGTGATTTCAGATATGGATATTGCCACTGCAGTAAACATAGGTCAGAGCTAATGTTGTGGATTTCCATTCATGGTTTTTGCATCCTTTTCCATCCAGTGTCAGGAAGCAAACCATTTTAACTTGTGCTATCTCACTGGGGAAAGTTGCACAACAGTAATTGAGTGGGAAAGAGGAAGCAAAACACTTTTAAACACTGTAGTATGTAGATTTGTTTCAGTAATTAGGGTAGAATCTTCCAGACCCGTCGGTGTTGTGTTGACATATTTAGACTGTTTATCAGAGCTGAGCGGTCGCAGACGCTGTGTACAGACTGCCTGGTTCCTCTTTTACATTTAGATGTGGTCAAAAGTTTAAAGAAATGCAACTGACTGATGAACAAGGCTATGTGAGGTCTCAGAACACGTTGCTGCTGTTGTGATATAAATATGTGAGTGGCACATGGTGGCACCACGGCACAGCTCCGTGACCCCTCGCTGCCTGCCATGTTCACCTTGCCTGTTCCCAGGGCTAGCACAGGGCAAGCACTTTGAACTCACCAGTGCATTTCCTTGAGGATCTGAAAGGACTTTGCCACCAGGTAGACCTCAGACCTGAGGCTGGTTAAGCATCAGCCTTATTAAGGTTATTAAGCATAAGCATTCAAAGTTGTCAGTAATGAGACAGAAAGAAAACAAACCTAGGATTTGCCAAGGTCACTCATCGAGTCATCCACAAGTCTGGGAATAGACCCCAAAACAACGTTCCCACCAGCCTACAGCAAACCTCTGTAGAGTTCTCTAATTATTTATACATGGCTTGTTAAGAGCGATACTCACGAGGTGACAGCAGATGTTTTCTCCCAGGCGGTGCTCACTGGTCCCACGGCCAGCAGGCCCCACTAACCTCACTGGGTAGCTGTTTGTGGCCAGGCAAATGCAGAACTGTGAGGTGTGGGTGTGAGAAATGGCCCCGCTGAGGGCTGCACCAGAGAGGTTGGGCTGCTTGAGAGCAAATCAAGGCAGGACTTTCCCTGGCTTCTGCTCCTCATCTCTGTGCTGCACTGTCTCCCCACCACTCCCTTCGTTTAGAGACAAAAGTCCCCCAAAAGTCCCCCAAAACTTGCTGGGCATATGTCAATCTGTCCCAGGAGAGCAGCTGGGTGATTGAGGAGGGCATCAGAAGGAAGACACCCCTGAGCCTCTGCTTCACCTGCTCTGATTATTCTGGCAGAGCTCTGAATTTTCTGCTTGCCCTCTGCGAGTACCCTTCCTAATGCCTCCCCAGGCACTTTAAGAGCCCTGTTCCCTGAGAACAGTTTCTTCAATAAGCTAGTCCTTTTCCTAATACCCATTTGAATCCAGGTTCTCACTTAGAGACATCCCTAGAGATGGCTTACTCAGCCTCCACTTGGCCTTCACTCTGAATAGTAAAATTTTTTCTCCCCATATAAGTCCTGGCTTATCCCAGCTTTGATTCAATGATCTAGTGTAAGCAGTGCCAGCAGCCCTGCCTCCAGCTAGAACCCCCAGAAAGGGAAGGGAATGGTGGCTGAAAAGGTCCTTATTCATAATCCCTCTCTGTATGCAGCACACTTCGGGGTGGGATCCTGCACCCTGCAGCTGGTGGCCCTCGGCCACCGGCTCTGCTGTGGCTGCAGGGGCAGCACATCCCAGCTCAGCAGTGACCCCTGTGCCCCAAGGGAGCCCCGGGCAGAGCCAGCCGGGCGCCGGAGGGGCACAGCCCCCTTGCAGGGCTGCTCTCCAGGGAGCTGGAGGCTTTCTGAGCCTCTGAGCCCTTCTCCCACCCGGAGCTGCCCCAGAGCCCTTTGTTAGCAAATCATGCCTGCAACAGCCACCCTGGCTCTTCGCTGCTCAGCGGCCCCAGGATGGTCAGGTATTGGTACGGTATTTTCCTCAGAGTCTTGTTCATGGAAAGTGGATTAACAGAGGGATTTGGGGTGCTTTGGCAGTCAGCAAGGCCATCCGGCTGGAGGTGCTTCAGTCGTGCCCCGAGGGCAGAGCAGACCTGCCCTGCTTACAGGGGGCAGCTCAGGGCATCCTCCTCTGTTCCCACTGCACGTGGCATTTCCATGGCAGTGGGCATCACAGCCTTTGGCATTTCCATGGCAGTGGGCATCACAGCCTTTGGTATTTCCATGGCAGTGGGCATCACAGCCTTTGGAAACAACACTGTTTCTTTTTCATCTGCTCAAAAGCTTGCTGCCCTCCCACCATTTCTTTGCTTCCACCACAGCGGCTGATGTGGCCCCTCACCCAAACCCCGCTGAGGGAATGGGTAATATAGAGGTTCCTGGCAGGTCTGAGAGTTGTTTTTGAGTTACAGTGGGGGAAGCAGAGCTCCCTGCCATGGCCCTGAGAAGCAGCTGAGGTACTGACCCTTCCCAGAGGTGAAAGGATGAGCAGCTCTGCAGGCAGTGTGGGTGGCAGAGGGTGCTGGGCGGGGTCCAGGGTGGGCACCAGCCTTGCAAGCACAGTGGCTGGGCAGCCACCAGCCCAGACAGAGGAGGTGACTACTGAACTCATGTTGCAACTGTGCTTTAGGTGGAAAAAATTTGTCTGGGTCACTTGAGGGTGAGGCTTAACTGTTCAGCAGCTCCCTGTTCCAAACCCTTCACCTGCTTTCCCCGGGAGGAAAGCACAGTGTGGCAGGAATGTCTGTTCTCTCCAAATAGCCTTCCACCTCTTTCCCGCTGTCAGTTTTGACTGCATGTGGTCAAAACTTATTGGAAGGGAGTAAAGGAAGGCATAATTATGTAAAACTTTTTCAAAAACAGTTTCTAGAGAAAAGTAGAGTATGTTTGTTGGAATATCTATACTGGAATATCTAGAACTGTGCAAGTTTTTTTTGTTGCTTTTTGTTCTTTGCAAAGTCTGCAAGATTAAAAAGAGGCACTGTCACAAGTTGTTGCTAGTCAGATAAAAAGGTTCTATTTTGACTTCAGATTTCTCACATGTCACTAATGTGAAAGAATTTCCCAAACAAAAATGTTACAATAAATTGCAGAAATAATCTTTTCATCTGTCAATATATCCAAATTAAACATTTGACTCCTTGAACTCTCTGTTCTTCAGCATAAATAGCACAGACAAGCTGGCAGAACTCTAGGTCTGTCAGCTTGATTTAGTAGATTACTAAAGATCTAGTAGTTACTAAATCTTTTTTACAGAAAACACAGTTTCAGCCCAAACCCTTACATTTATAATGTGAGGCTTTAAAGCCTTATAAATCTTGATAGTATCCAAGACGATCACTGTTTTTCATTGAGCATTCCTGGTGTTCTAAGTTTCTCTAATTTTTTCTGGTTTACTATTCTTACTTCTGTACCCTCATAATTTTATCATTACTCTAACAGTTTGATAGCTTTCTTACATCACCAGTCTTGGGAATCAAATTTAATCTTAATTTCAACTAAAAATAGGGAAGAGAAGTGAAAAAAATATATACTTTTGATAGTTTCAGAAGAAAAAAAAAACACAACAAAAAGATGAGGAATTATCTTAAGGAAAAAAGGTTCAAAAGAAAAAAAAGACAGAAAAGTGTCCAGTAAATGAACCAAATGTAACCATTGAGTGTTATCCGTTGGTAGTGTTGGTCTGCTGCAAATGTCAGTGAGTTACTGCACTGAGGGCCCAGGTGACATTGAAGCTACAGCACCTTTGCCAAGTTACCTTGGGGAGCACTTTGTGAAATTTTTCCTAATATCCAATCTAAATCTCCCTTGGTATAGCTTGAGATAGTTTTCTCTTGTCTTACCACTTTTTACCTGGGCGAAGAGACTGCCCCCCACCTGGCTACAACCTCCATTCAGGGAGTTGTAGAGAGCAGCAAGGTTCTCCCTGAGCCTCCTTTTCTCCAGACTGAACACCCTCAGCTCCCTCAGCCTCTCCTCACAGGACTTGTGCCCTAGAGAGCAGCATTCTAGCACTCCAGAGCAAAATTCCCACGTGAGATTCAAGAATCTAAAGTCCCTAATGAGCCATGATGATTATGGAGTTGGGTGTTTCTTGCTCTCCTTAATGAGAGGACTGGACACACACACACATTGGCACTCGGCAGGTTATGTTGGTTACAATTTGTTAGCAATTTGCAGCGTGGCACCAGGCACTGCAATTTGGTAGACCTCACAGGTGATTTGCAGGACACGTGAATACCTCGTGGACCAAAGGCTGAGTAACACTGCCCAAGTCTGACTTCCCACGAGTCCCAGGTCGTGACTAAAACTCTTTACATCACGAGTTCTACAAAGGAGGGTGCTAACTTTGGTTGGCAAGCCTTCCTCTCAAGGCAGTGGAGAGGGAGAGGCTTCCTGCTCTGGCCAGCTGCTGCCCACTAACCCTTTTGGGCTGGAGAGTGACCAACTTTCACAGACTGACCTGAACTTTGGCAGCACTGCCAGGCAGGCAGCACATGGGAGCAGCTCTTGGAGCCAGAGTCTCTTTGCCTGTTTGCAAGGCACCCAGCACAGCAGCATTCCAGTGCATAGCTGCCACTGCCATTTTTTACCATAATGTAAGTAAATATGAAGCAAAATGCTTCCAGAACCCACAAAATCAGAGAAGTTTGCAGTGTGTTAACCAAGGTAAGACATGGTGTCACCAGAGCAGTAACACTGGGAAAGTGCATTTGAGTTCTCTGTACCTGAAAGAGGCTGGCAGCTTCCAAGACTTTCTGTACATTTTGCTTTGTGATGAGCATCTTGCTGGTGTAGGTGTAGTCCAAGAGTATATTCATGGTTTCTGCATCAACTCCTTTTAGTATGATCTTCTCTTCATATTTCTCTCTTAAATCATTGCAGAACATGGCCCTGGAAAGAAAGACATTTATCTTTTGTTGCATTCCAGTCAGGATGAGGCATCCTGAAAACATCTTATATAGATTTCAACACAGAATACTCTGATTGCTCCATATTTTATGCAACTAGTCCTGTTGAAAAGAAACAAGAAAAACCTTTCTGTTGCTTTCATCCCTCTGAACTCATGAGTTTGATAAGGCATACATACATGATGATACCTCTGAGCTGTTCTTGACAGTAGACTTAGGGCTCCATGGCAGCAAAAGACAGCTGGGACCTTCCCTGAATGGTGCTCTGTGTCTGGACTGGTGCTGGGGAGTACTTGTGATGTCTCACCTGCTGGCCTCTTACTCCTCGTGTTTCTAGTCCAGGAGCAGCTCGTTAAGGCCCTGGCAGTCTCTGTACTTCATTAACACTTAGCACATGTGACCCTTGGCAAGGTCAATGCCCCCCTGTGCTTCTGAGCTGCAGGACACTGCTGGGACTGAGCCCCGAGGCCAGACCAGATCCACCTGTCTGACAGCCTCATTTCTCAGCTTCCCAACATATCTTTGACCACATTAATACCAGGGGTGGGCTAGGGGAGAATGGCTTATGGATTTTCTTCTAATTAAGAAGCTGAATTTCCTCTGCTTAATTTTGGGATTGTAGAGTTGCTACCTCTTGACTAGGTACATACTTCAATATGTACTACTGAACTACTGTTAGCCAGAAGGTGCAGTGATTTCATGCATGTTGACACCACCTCTTCTTTGGTGGATAATACTGCATTTGAAGGGTGACCACCACACACACCTGTGGCACTAGGCATCTATTTCAGGTGGGGTATAAATCAGAAATTCTCTAAGAGCTATTTAAATCCATTTTACATTGTGACAGCCGCAAGACAAACGCACACATCTTCCTCTGCATTTTCAATTCACAGATTTAATTATTTCTTCTAATGCTTTTTGCTTTTACTTAGCCCCATCTTGTTCACTGCATTCAGAGAATGAGATGTCACATCATTTAGAATCTGTCTCAACAGATCAGAATTACGTGAGTCCACTTGTAAGTGCATTGGTGAAAAACATGAGCAGATTCAAAGTGTAATTAGAAGCGCTCTTTACCCTGCATTCCAAGCCCTTCTTTATTAGTCATGTACAATGTTGGCAGGACAGAGCAACCTGGGAAATGGCTAGAGGTCCCAAGTCTTGGGCCATGCTTTTCTTGTAAAAGAAATGCCAGAATAAAGCTGTCTGACTGACACATCTTACTGGAACCAAGACGTAAACAGATTTTATTGTAAAGCAGTTAGACGGGGCAAATGGCAAAAGGATGGAAGATACCAGCTGCTACTTGCTCTAAGAACTACCTTTCCTTACCTCAGCAGAAATTTTATAGCAAGGTCTTAGTTACCTCAGTGTGCCAAACTGCCTTTTGGATAAAGAGACATGATGCTTGAGCAGGAAACTTGGGCAGAGAAGTTACTTGTTGGAAAAGTTGTTCAGCCAAAATTCTCATTTTCCCTTCATTCAGCTCAGCTCAGCTCATTAGAGGTTTTTGCTTCACTGCTCTGCCCCATGGTCCAGCTTTTGCCACCACTGAAATCAGAGCATTTCAAAGGCATTAAGAGAAAATGCTCCTTAGTTTCAGTGACCACAAGGATGGGATTCGTTTCATTTCTCTCCCTCTGAGGGATGTTTGTGGCAGGCGTGTGGGCAGGTGGCCATTGGGAAACAGCAGCCCTCAGTTCCCTCTGCTCCCGGGGACGCGGGCAGGGAGGCTGGCACACAGCAGCCGTCCCAACCGCGCCGGATCCACGGGTGCCGGATGCTTCATCTGATTGAGAAACAGGCCCATGGAGGGTGCAGGTGTTGTCTGCTCTTCTTCCTTTCATCTCTTAAACTGGTGACTCCAGCCTTGTATTTAACCATCTCTGTTGGGGAGGTGAGAGTCTCATTTCCATCCCACAAACCGGAGTGTTTGATGGGGTCACTCAGACATACCCAGGGTGACACTTTTGCAAGGCTGCTCAGAAACCAGCCTTGGGACTCTGCTGGTGGCTTTGCACAGGGGTCAAAGTGCTTTCACCTATCTGTCTCCTGGTATTTGAGACTGGGTTAGAGCTGCCACCCACTCCCAATTTCATAGGGCGTGGATTCATGTAACATGGCTGTGAGCTGCAGAAATCACACATCCAGAGCACCGTGCTCTCCCACCAGCACTCTGCTCTAGAACATGGCAAGGCTGAATACAGGTAGTGATATACAGAAGAGCTGTCTCCTGTGGCCTTCCTTCTGCTCAGATGGAGTAGTCCTCATTCCCAGCCTGTGTGCTGACCACAGGGAACACCCAACACCACTCAGGCTGATCAGGCTGAGCTTCTCTCCTTGAGATTAAAATGCTGAATCTTTCTGAACTTACTCTCATGAGGCTCTCAATCCTTTGGATGGGGCTACTAATTTTGTTGCCTGTTGCTCTTGTTCTCATCCCTGTGTAATTCTAAATTGCACCTTTGAACCAACATGTACTCTAAGAAATGCACATCTGAAATGAGGGCCCAGGTCCAAATTTAGATACCTAAAAATGGGTAAATTTATTAAAAACAGGGAGAAATCTCAATAAAATAAAGAAGGGGTTGCATTTCATTAAGCACCCTCCCACAATGGAATGCTTGTGCTTGGAATTATGAACCTGGCTTCAAACAACCATGCTGGAGTTTAAGGATGCTCTGAAAGATACGACTTCAGCCTCTCTCCGCCCCATTCTCCCATTACCTTGGGCAGTGCAGGAGTAAAGAACTACTGCTCCACGTTGGTCAGCTGGTATTTCTCTGCTTTGTTACCATCACGCAGGCAAATGGAGAGTTAATGCTTTTATGTCTCTGGGTGCAGGACGTGTCACAAGGACTGGTCTATCTACTCCCAAGCAGTGCTGAAGGAGGACTAGAAGTGGTTAGCTTTGTTTAACTGTGTTGCAGGCAGCTGCTGTGGATTGCCTGTGCTGTGGCACCCCACATTCAGGAAGAGGGTTGTGTAACTTGCTGTTGAAGGGGAATGAAGCCCATGAGTCACTGGGTCCCTTTGCTTTGCTCCTGTGCCTGGCTGTTAGAGGCCCTGCAACAGCGTGGAAAGTACTCACAGGAACAGTGTGATTTAACAATTCCTTCATTCTTTGGGCCTATGCAGCTTCTAGAAAATTATGGCAAGATGAATGAAGCCTCCTTGTGAGTAGCAGAACCAGTGAAGCTCAGTTCCCTGCAGACTTGTGTCCTCCTTTCCCTCCTCACAGTAACCTCAGCTTCCCCTTCCTGAGCCCTCCATTCTCCCTTGTTATTCCTCTCACACACATTTTGGGGTGTGTCCCAGGATGCTCAGCTCTTTCTGCACACAATGCTGTTAAGAAATATTTTGACATCTCTGCTTTTAGCTGTACATTTTCTCATATGCAATAAATATAGTCTCTCTGTAGAAATAATATCTGTCTCCAAATATTCACAGACACAATCTCTATTCTAGATTATAAAAGCAGAACTGTTCTTCCAGGCACTACCAGCAAAGCTTACCAGACTCCATTAAAATTAGCTTTCTGCTCATGTCACAAGTGGTCACAGGTTCTTTTTTCTCGTGTTTCCTCTGTAGCTGTTCAGTCATCTGACCACTTTAGCAGTAAAAGAAAGAAAGAAAAAAAATCCCAGCCATGCAAATGTGATTGTCTAAATGATGTTGTCTAAACGATAATGGAAAATCAGTGCTAAAACTGATACTGGGTTCCTCTGTGTGTCTAAAATTTGTTCTTGTTGGTCAGTAGTCTCAGATAGAATATCTATTGTACTGAAAGAATGAAAAATTCAAGAGGACCAGAAGGAGAGGGTGAAGTGGCAAAATTGCTTTCAAGGAGATACTTCCCATTGCAATTGATTTCTGGTAACTCTAGGACAGATGGAAAATTCCTGCTCTTTCCTCCTCAATAATTTTATGCAATATGTATTTTTACCCCAGAATGGTAATAGGAAAAATTAGCAAGTTCCAGAAACCCACTCCTATTTCAATAAAAATAGCCTGTTATCTGAATGGGTATTCCTCTTTGCCCAGATCCCAAAGGGACAATACAAGTGGCTAAAGGTATTTGGTTAAAACACCCTTTTCTCATGCACTTGTCTGCCAGCATTCTCTGCTTCTTTGGATGCCTCCAGCTGAGTGCTGAGTGCTGGTATAGGAACTCTGGCAAATCCACAACTTGGCACCTGCCTTATTTAAGTCTCCAACTTTGAAAAAAGAGCTGAAAGACATAAGGAATTAGAGGTTCCCTGCAAATTGGCAGAGTTGAGCACCCAGTTTGTACTCCTGGAGATCTACAGTTCAAGTCTAAGAGGCAGAGTAAGTGAGCAGGGTTTGTTTGTTACAAACCTTACCTGAAATAATTGCTTGCAGCAGCAAGGACCACTCGGTGACAGGAGAATTCCCTGCTGTCCACGCACAGGACGACATCCGTAAGGGAGTTTTCCAGCCGCAGGTTCTCCAGCCCGTTCTGGAGCACCAGAGAGAGACCTGTATCGTCAAACCTGACCCTTTCCCCACTCGAGACTTCCACCAGCTCCCCCATTTTCGTCGAACACTCATTGTCCAAAGAGGTCTCGGGCTCCTCAGAGCTCTTCTCCAGTGTGTCCCCCATTTTCTGGCCAGCCCTGTCTCATTCTGTTGGTGCTTCAATCTAAAAAGAGCTCCTAAGCCTCAGACGAATCACACTGCAGAAGTTGGGCGGATTTCCTGTCCAGAGGTCTCAGCTTATCTATAGCTGTCACACACACATAACAGGAAGCCTTGCACTTTCTCATCCTGTTAACACAAACAAAGGGTGGGTTTTTTTCAGTGATTTTCAGGCAGTATCAATGTGTTTAGAAAGGACTTAAGATGCCTCTGGATGTGAGAAGATTACAAGTGACAGGGACAGCCTGCTTCCCACTCTCAAGCCAGTCCCTCGCTGTTATCTGGGTTTGCTGGTTGCATTGATAGATGCACCATATGCCTATCAAGCCACTCCTGCTGGACTGGGCTGCTAAGGCAAAGAGGGTAATATTTTAAATTTCTTTTTCCAGGTATGTGGTTATTAATAATCGAACTGGTTCGGGGTTTTTTTTTTCGGGCTTTTGTTTTTTAATAATACACTTACATATTCAGGAAGCCCTCTAAGTGGATGTTTTTTTCCCTTGTGACTTGTTAGCTGCAAAACATTGCATAGCTTTTCTTTAAGGCTAAAGGAGTGCAACTCTCTCTGGGACATGGAGCAGCATCCAAGATCTCACAGCTGATGGTCTTCAGGCTACACTGCTGGGCACAGGGATGCAGTCCATGCAGTGCCTTGCCATCAGCTCTGACTAGCAGTGAAAGCTAAAGGAGAGAGCCTAGGGAGCCGTACACCCAGGCTCATCCCCACCACCCTCACTGTTGGAGGTGGCTTGAGTCACAGCAGCATCTGACTTGTCCCCAGGACAGACACGGGTGGTGGCACCGAGGGCTGCACATCTGGCACTGGGGACACTGCAGGGGAGCTCTGGGGCTGACCCTCCAGCATGGCAGGAGCACACAGAGCACAGCACTGAAGGCTTCACTTCCACCTAAGGATGAACCAGATCTACTTGGACATCACCAAGATGAGAAGCTGACCCAAGCTGATTAAATAAGCCACACAGCCTACTGAGAGTAACAGTGCAAATCCCCTGGCTTGCTTAGAAAGCTCTCATGCTGGGTAGTAGAACAGCAGACCTCTATCTCCCCCTGAGAGGAATGCAGGGCCAACACCTAACCTCGGTAGCCTCAGTGCCAACCAACACTGCCTTTGTGATAATTACTTCTAGGAATCCTTGTTTGGCCAATCCACATGTTCTTATTGTGTGTTTGGTTTCCTCTTTTGTCTCCAGCTTGTATAGCTGAGTTCACAGTGTTATGGGAAGCTTGGCTTCCCCCTCTAGAAGGAGGTAAAAGGAGGGTCTGAGAGAGACAGACTGGAAGATGAAGAGGAAGGAAAGCAAAAAATCTCCTTCCTGCTTTCTTCTACCTCCTTGTAATGGAGTTTTCTTCATTTTGTGTAGTCTGTGCAGCCCTTTGGCTTTTTCCTTTCTCAGCTGATGTAAATGTGTTCCTGCTGCCTTTTGTGCTAACCTTTGCTAATGAATGCTTCCTTCTCTAAAGCCAGTCCCTTTCTTCCTAAGTACTCCTGTAGGAATACAATGAGAAAATTAAGGAAACCCCTCAAAAGTACTAGGTGTGCTTTTAAAATCACAATACTTTAACCCTATCTTGGGTTAGGTTCTCTTTGTTTTTCGCCATGACTTCTGACCTTTAGGAGTTCATCTTATCAGACTTTTCTCTGATGGTGAGAAGCTTCACATTTTCCTTATCTTTTTAAGCAAAATCTGAGATTCAGCAGTGAACACTTGATCCCAGTTGCTGAAGCTTTACCCAAAGCATGAATAGTTGTGAAATTGAAGTAAGACTGTGTTGGCTGTGAGTGCTGGGAACGGAAACCCTGCAGTAACTAGGTCAGTCGATGGCTGTGGTATTGTCAGGGTGCTACAGCAGTAACTGCACTGCAGGAAGGACCTCAGCAGCTCAAGCAAATGTTCACTATTAGTAGCAGTGATCACCATCCACGCTCTCTCCTTCTGTGCCACTGCTAACTCATATGATATCTCTTTAACCCTTGAAATTATTTTTTTTCCTAACAAGCACCTCCCCTGCTTTATTCTGTTGCCACAGTGTTGTGGTTTAACCCCAGCGAGCAGCTCAGCCCCAGGCAGCCACTCCCTCACTCCCCAACCACTGGGACTGGGGAGAGAATTGTGAGCACAAGATCTGGAAAACTCATGGGTTGAGATAAAGACAGTTAATAGGGAAGCAAAAACCATGCACACAAGCAAAGGAAGGAATCAATTCACTGCTTCCCATGGGTGTTCAGCACCTCCAGGAGAGCGGGGCCCATCATGCGTGATGGTTACTCGGGAAGACAAACCCCATCACTCCAAACATCTCCCCTTCCTCCTTCTTCCCCCCACATTATATACTGAACACGATGTCATACAGTTTGGAATATCCCTTTGGTCACTTGAGGCAGCTGTTCTGGCTGTGCTCCCTACAGCTTCCCATGCAGCCCCAGCCCTCTCACTGGCGGGGCGGTACAAAAAGCAGAAATGGCCTTGGCTCTGTGTAAGCCCTGCTCAGCAATAACAAAAACACCTCTACATTATCAACCCTGTGTCCACCTCAAATCCAAAACAAAGCCCCATACTGGCCACTATGAGGAAAATCAACCAACACATTCCACCCTGCACTCTATATGATTTACATCATGCTCAGGTCCTACACTATTCAATACAACCTCATTAACCACCATCCCACCTCCCACCTTTGATATAATACACAAATGTCACTCCTTTAGTCTATGGACCGGCCTTGCAAAATGTCCATAAAATGTCCACAAAATGTCCTTTGAGCTAATTTAGTTCATGAATTTGAGCTCCATCTGTTCTGTGGTCACTCAGGACAGGAAAGGTGCTGTGTTGGGTGCAGTTACTGGGTACCAAGGCCAGCTCAGGCTGGGTCCCTTCTGCATGGCAGCTTCTTGGGAGGCTTTTCCTCCACTGATTTTGGGTGGTTCCTATTACAGCAATTACTGTAATTTGCAACTCAAATCATGGCTTACAATAAAGGTGTCTCCATTAGAATCTCCACCCCGGGTCCTTTTGGGCCAGGTTACAGGGTTTAACGTTGCAATGAACTCCTCCCCTTGTCCCCAGTTTGTCTGAAACAAGGGGTTCCTGCTACAATCCACCATTAGCAGAGTCCACAGCATAGTCCTCCAAGGGCTGCAGGGGCACAGCTGATTCACCACAGTCTTCACCACAGGCTGCAGGGGGATCTCTGCTCCATCATGGACTTGTCTGCAGGTCACAGTCCCCTCAGCTCCAGTTCCCACTGGAGTTCCAGCCTGCCCAGTGCAGCAGCACAGACACAGCCGTGATGCCCTGGCCACCTGCCAGCCCAGACCCATCACCGTGGCTGTCACCAAAGTGCTGCCTGGCACAGCACAGTGAGGTGATCAGCAGCACAGCAGCAGCAACCACCAGTCAGCACCAGACTGTAATTCACAGGCAGGCAAGCGAGCCCCATGGCAGGCACAGCAGCCTGCTCATTACTAGCTCAACTGCAATAGCAGCTATAAATTCAATTTAGTATATCCCAATGAAAATCTGTGCCCTTTGTGTCCCACACTGGGCTGCCTTGTATTCACAGAATCCCTTGCTCAGGGATTAATCTGCCAACAGAGTAGTTAGTTTCATTCTTTGGACAAGCACAAGCACCGTGCTGAGGTGAGTGTTGTGTCTTTGCAGGTACAAGGGAACAAACCCAGCAATCAGGCAGCTGCTCTCCTGAGGTGCTCCACAGCCCAAGTCTGCAGCAGCACCGTGTTATTTAATCCTGGGGCAAATCCAGCTTGTTACTTCATGGTAGAAGCTTCCAAATACATTCTTCTCTTTGGCCTTTAGAGACTTGTTCTGTCTGCACTCCTATACTGTTTTCAGTAAAGAACTGCCTGCTAGCTAAATGAACACTGAATCGGTAAGAGCTGAAGGCTTGTCTGTTCATGACTTGTTTGTCTATTGTCTTTACCTTACACATACTGAGCTGACCTGTGTCAGTTGTGTATCAGCTTGAGAGAACTGGCTACCTGGCTGGAATTACTGTGTAAATAATGCATATCCACCACTCATGTCATATGGCAAGTTTACAGAGCTCTGCAACATCACAGACCGCTGCTGGTACCTATGAATCTGTGTGGTACATTTGAGCTGAGTTTAGAGACTGCTTTGCATCCTGCCCTGACTTCCTTACCTCTGTGTCTCCTGTTCCCCAGTGACCATGCTCCCTGCTTAAATGTTGATCTGTAGCCAACACCAGCCCATTTTCAACTGTCTGATCCTGAATACAGTATCTCATCACTGTGGCATTTCAGCACTGTAAAGTTTGACCATGCCAGATGAATCTGCCCAGACTAGTCAGGAGTCCTGGTTTCCATCTTGGAGAGTGGAAGATTCAGGCAGTCCCAGGAAAAAGTCATGGGCTTGGGGCCATGACTAAGAGGAAGGACAGAAGAAATCACATCTAGGACACTCACCAGCAACAGATCAAGAGCAAGGAGCTGAAGCATTCTTTAAACAAAAGCAGAAACATAGAAACCTATTTCTGACAGTTCTTGTTACTTGTTTTGCATCCTTGTACTTTAGCTAACAGAGCCCTTACAAACCTCATGAGTCTGAGAGGGACCAGCTATGAAACATGGGAGCATGTGGCTGCCTGGAGGAAGATGCCAGATAAAGACTGACAGGAGGTTTTCTGGAATGAGAAAGAAGATGCTCAGCCATCCTGGTATCATAATAGGATCTGGAAACTTCCTACTCTAAGTAATGAGCAGCTTGCTGAACTTGCAGATGGCAGTGACTTCATCATCTGACCTGGAGCTCACACAAAGTGCTCTTGCTGTTTGTCTTCTTCCTCTTATTCCAGACCATGTCCCTTTTGCTACCACCAGTGATACTCCAAGTATGTGTGTTCTGTGACCAAGTGGCTGCTGTTCCAGGCTATTCCACCTTATACTTCTACACTTCAGATAACTGTAAAGGCTGAAACCACTCAACATGTTGACAGTCTCCAGATCTCAACATGCTTCCTGATGGCTGTAGAGGGAGCATTCTTCATCTGAGAGCCTGTTTAAAGGTGCTGGCCTCCAACAGAGGAAGGACACAACAGCAGAAGAGAGATCTTGACAAGGTTTTGAGTTCTTCAAGTAGAACAATACTGCAACTGCTTCCACTGTGCAACCCAATAAGCACTGCAGGAAACGCCTCACAGCACAGAGGACCCTGCTGGGGAGCACAGAGACAGTTCCTTGCTGTGGGAGCAGGGATGGGGACTGCAGCTGGACACGTATCAGGGCTCATCTTACCATCAGCTGTTTGCCAGCACAGTGCAAAGGAAGATAGCTGAGGCCTGAGATAATCTTGTCAACCCTGGAAAGTTGCTGGATTTTTGTCTGTGTTTTCAGTACATTGGGATAATGTTCACTAGCTTAAAATAGCATGTTCTTAATTTAGCTACGGGGGAACAAAATGGATTTTAGGTTTTTGAAAATACATACAGAACTTTGGGATCAGATTTTCTATAAACTGCAAACTGGAATCTTTGTTTCACTGCGATTTACTTCCTCTTCTGAACCAGAACCACCTTCCATTTCAAAAACCACTCCTTGAGCCTTCTCATATCCCTCCCTCTGGGCAGCTGCAGTTGTTCAAAGTCAGCAAACAATGGTGATTTTGTGAAGTTGGCCTGTCTCACCCCCTCACACTTGAAAATTACCTCTTATTTTAAGAGGATTGCAGTGTTACCCTGGTGTGCTGCATTTATTACCTGCCCATCTTTTGCTCTCACAGTGTTTTTGCATGTATTTTAAGTCACTTGGATGTTTCTAGAAAAATTGCTGCTTCCATGTATTGTTTTCTTCAGGACAGTGAGGCATTGTGCTAACAATCCAGGTGAGTGACTCCAAACAGTGCTTTTACCTTGTACAAAAGAGAGGTCCCAGCTGACCAAGCTGTAAATACCAAATTATTTGGGTTCAGTATTTGAGGTCTGGTTGTTATAATGCTCCCATGTGAGTTATGGGCTATAGAGGTCACCCTGATGTGTGGGTGGGCCAGTTGAGCTTGACAATCTTTGATGCCCTGCTCATAAGCTTTTGAGGGAGTGGTGGAGGGAAGCTGCTATTTAAATAAGTGTTTATTCTATTTGAAGAAGCTGAATTGCAGTCTGGGGCTGCAGTATGGTCACTCCCAAAGAAGCAGGCAGAACAAGCTGAGACATCACTTAGCGCTGTATTTTAAGATTTTATAGCCCAAGATGAGATGCATCCAAATGAAACTGGAAGGGCTGAGGCCTAGGAATGAGGCTCTAGGTAAGAACCAAAAGAAAACAGTAGGTGCTGGCCATGAGAGTAGAGGAGAGCTGTAACAAACCTTCCCCAGTCAGAGCAGTCTTTTCCTTCTCCCTGGAAGAAGGACGCTCTTTTCTCAACACCTTACAGTACTACAGGTTCTTCATGACAACAAAATGCTTCTCCCTTTTCTGTCCTCAAGCTAATCAGTCTTTAAAACAAAATACCATTTCCTGTTGTATGTGAAGAGGGAAAGAAATTATACTCTTAAAGTTAATTTCTAGTAGGAAAGAAGGGCCTTGATTTCTTTTAACTTAGTCTTGAGTTGTCCTCTGTAAGATTTTTGCCAGTGTTACTCACAAAAGGGTTTTGTCATCAGCATCAGACTCCCTCTCGCTTCAGTTTATGTAAGTAACAAGATGCTCAGGTCACTTGTCTAGTGCTGGCTGCTGTGCCACCCATAAGAATTTATTAGCATCTTCTCTGTATTATTAGCTAGTGGCTGTTTATGCATAAATAATTCTTCCTCTAAGTAAACTATACCTTTGATCTCCATAATTGGACAGCAGGAACCAGGTCCATGCTGAAAGAAGTAGAGGCCTGTTGTCCTCAGTGGTATTTTGTTCTTGTATTCTTTGTGCACCTCCATCTTCTGCTGCAGCCAGTCTGGCATCCAGCACACAGGTAAGGAACACAGCCTTGGCAAGGAGTAACAGCACTATAGTTCAGGCACTTGTGCCACAGCTTAACAAAACCTGGCCAACAAAGTAGCTCTTGAAATGAAGGAGAGCAGTTCTGCTTGGCAGGAACTGGGAAATGAAGGAAACTGCCATTATAGTGAATTATGGGGAGGTCTGTGTTTTAGTGCCTGCTTGGTGTTAACAGGACCTTGGTTGGACTGAAACTTGAGTTCTTGAGTCTGTTCATAGTATTTGCTAAGTGACCCTGCTGACAGTGTGACCCCAAACCGTGGGAAACAAACCCAGTCTCTGATTGATGTCTACAGCAACGCTGACTTCTATTTCTCATAAGTTCTATTTCTCAGCCAGTTCTGTGCACACAGACCTAACTGATGAGTTCACACTCCAACTGATGCTCCAAGGCTTTGGTTTTTTGGCTGCATGAAGCTTAGAAATGCTGGCCCCCAAATCAGTGTGGTCCTTAGCTCCCTTGTGGTGGGATTTTGCTAATTTGCAACACAGATTTCCTTCTCAGGTTGTAAAGACTCTGAACCTTGGGAAGACCATAAGTGGAGAAGCCAACATGATGGTCTGTGTGCTCTGCATCCTCACCACTGGCTGACTCACATCAGGCTGCTTTGTTTGCTTCCCTGCAGGACTGAGTCCATCAGACTAGAGACTTGGGCCCAAAACAAAAGAATGAAGCCCAATCTAAATCTTGTGAGGCCAAGTGAGATTTTTTCTGCAGAGGGTACCAGGAGAAGGAAGCAGTTCCCTTTCCAAGAGGGAGCTGACATTCTGTGCAGTGCACACAGCTGATCACAGAATCAGTCATTTCTTTTGACCATCATATGGTAAAGTCTCTGCTGCTGACTGACATAGGGTCATTTGCCAGCTTGTCTAATTATCAAAAAAAAAAAAAGGTTGTCGTTCTAGTCTTAGAACATAAGTTTATCAATGAAAACACAAAGTTTCTGCAGTTAATTCTTCTGACATAATGAAGGGAGGAATCAATCGGTTCACTAACAGTTGACTGCTGAAACCTGAGCCTTGCTTGGTCTGGGGGAAAGGAGCAAACTGGAAAGAAGCAGAAATCTACACGTTTTCAATAAATAAATAGATAACTTGGTCAAAATGCAATTTGACTTAATCTACCCCTACGTAAGTCCTCTCCTGTACAGTCCCACTACCTACATCTGTCTGAATTCCCAACTGATTTTTTTCATCCACAGATACTTTTTGTAGCTCATACCTCACATTTAAACTTACAGTTGATGGTTGGAAGAATGGCAAATGTCAGGTGAACCTGAATGTTGGTTTTAGAAAACTGATTATAGTTCTCAGCTAGTTCCATTGAAGCTTCATCAAGTTTTAAAACACTGTTAAGAAATGGAACTTTTGCAATTTTTTAGCAGCGTATCTTAACTGTCTCTTTTGAAAGAAATATAGCCTTGTGTGAAACTGCATTGTTAGACAGCTTTCAAGAGAATTCAACATTAGTTATAGAGGAAGGGTCTTTCATCTTAACTCTGTATGAATGATAGAATTATAGAATGGTTTGGGTTGGAAGGCCATCTTGTTCCAACCCCCTGCCATGGACAGAGACACCTTTCACTAGAATCATATGGTGTGAGCCAGGGAGCTTGGGAATGTGGCTAAGCCCTGCTCCACAGCTTCCAGCTACCTGCAGCCTATGGGAGAATTGAGTTGGCATATTGTTAGCTAAGCAGCTGAGCAGGTGGGAAAATATTAATCTGAGCAGATTTTATGCTGTAGGAATGTACATTTTGCTAATTATTACCGGTAGCAAGAACCGTTACTGCCGTTTACGTAACTGAATTATGAATGACCTAAAGTTAGAAAAGGGGTAGGTGAGTTGTTACAATCCACATGCAAATAAAGCTATTGCGTGCACAAGTGCAAAGGTTTCAAATAGAAAAAGAGGAAGTGCTGAAAAAGTTGTAATATTTCCTGTTGAGGAAGGGAATTATCTGAGTGTGCTTTAACTGCCTGTGTACCAAATTTGAAGGGGATATGCTGTTAGGAGCCTGTGCCTTTGCTTCTTAAGATGATCAGTCAGCTTAACACAGCCATAACTGCCTGCCTCTGAACATCAGATTCCCAGCAGCAGTGGCCAGAAAAGCACTTTACAGCTTTCCAGAGCCAGCCCTCCTGCTTCTGTGCAATGTAGGCCAGGCAGGACACGCGCCCGGGCTCTGCTCTCCGCAGGCTCCCGGGGATCGAGGAGTCCAGCCGGGTCCCTCTGTGTCCCCAGCAGCGAGCGGCTTCCCTGGGCACCCTGCGGGCTGAGCTGTCCCTACGGGAGCTGCGGGCTGAGCTGTCCCGTCCGTACGGGAGCTGCGGGCTGGGCTGTCCCGTCCGTACGGGAGCTGCGGGCTGGGCTGTCCCGTCCGTACGGGAGCTGCGGGCTGGGCTGTCCCGTCCGTACGGGAGCTGCGGGCTGGGCTGTCCCGTCCGTACGGGAGCTGCGGGCTGGGCTGTCCCGTCCGTACGGGAGCTGCGGGCTGGGCTGTCCTCACAGGAGCTGCCGGCTGAGCTATCCTGTCCTCACAGGAGCTGCGGGCTGAGCTGTCCCGTCCGTACGGGAGCTGGCACTCCCCGAGAGCCCCCGCTGGCGCTGGCGCGGCCCGCGGCGCTGCTGCCAGAGCTGCTCGGGGGCTGTCGGGCCGGGCTCTGCAGTGCGTCAGGGAAGCTGTCTGGAATGTAGGGCATTGGGACAGCTGCAGCAGGCCGGGCACACAGCTCGGGAACACCGCAGCGCCGGGAGTTTGGAAAGTGTGACGGGTCTTGTGACGGCAGGGCCGGGAGGGGGAGCCCAGCTCGGGGCTCGCTGAGCATCAGGGACGGTGCCGAGCTCCAGCCGTGAGAGATTTAGGAGGTGTGACACTGGAGAAAGAGGAGACCGAGGCCGTCTTAGGTTGCAGAAAGCAGGGAACTTTTAAAAGTTTGCCACTTGCAGTTATAGAGTTTTAACTTTAGAAGTGCTGCTTTAAGTCTTCTGCCAATCAATATTGATTTAAGAAAAATCTGATTTTTCCGTTAAAAAAAAGAATGGAGGATTTTAATATTCCAGTGCAATTTGCATAATATCTGCCCTGGGGAAAGAGAGAAGTCCTTCAGAACTTCACACTCCTGTTAGTGTGTTTCTGAGTTAGAAAAAAGAAGGGCATTATTAGATTTATTTAATTTTATAGGAAAAATATGAATAATATAAATATAGCACACATCTAAAGAAATGAGACACATATTTGCCTTGTATTGCTTCCGGCTTACAGTAATGATCTGTTCCTCATTTCAGTCTCCTCCCTTTTTAAAATTACATAATATTGTATCCTATACATTAAAATGTTAATAAAAAAGGCCAAGAAAGCTTGTCATACAATATACAATGTTTTACATCATCCATTTTTTCTTCAAGGTTCAGTATCATATTGAGGTATGCCAGCATAGTCTAGTAGCTGTCTGTGATGAGACAACTCAATTTGTTTATTATCAGAAGCTCACTGACAAACCAATCTTCGTTTTACAGTCATTTCTGCCTAATGATACTGCTTATGAATACATGGGTAGGGAAGGCTTAGGATCAAAGAGTAAACCGCAGATTTCACAATGTTTTCTTGGCAAAGCAACCTGTTGATTTAGCTGCTGCACTGGAATCTGCAAACCTTCATTACGTGTGTTCTTCCTGGGATTACTTTGGCTAACATTTTCTTTCCTGTCTTCATGTAACAAATCTTTGTCCAAGGCCAGTGATCTGAAGTTGCTTTAGTCTGGCTGAGCATTTTAATAGAGCTGCGAGCTTTCTTTAGAAAAGAACACAACTCTTTTCCATAGGATTATTCCAGATCCAGAAACAGTCCCATTTTAGATCTCAGAACAGGTGCTCAAAAGCTTGTTTACAAAGGAGAGGATGACCAGAGTGTTGATCTGGGCTGGGATTTTGGGTGCTGCTCCAAAGCAGCTGTATTGGCACAGCAGCTGTTCCACATCCCTCCCCAGCTGTCTGTGCCCAAGGCAGGCACCACTTTTAGACAAGGCAGCAGCTTTCAGGCTGGGAATGCTGCACTGCTGAGTCCTGCCAGTCCTGATGTCTGGTTAGTAGGGGGCTTTTTACTGTGCTGCTCTCCTGAGATGCAGTAAGCCTGGCATCTGAGGACAGATCTGTCAGTTGTCCTTCTGGCACACATGATTCCTCCATCCTTGGAGAGCCAAGACAGCTTGGAGAGGGCTTGCTTTGCACCCCTGTGCCAGGAACAGAGGAGCAGCTGAGTGTCTTAGAATGCAGGTGCTGAGCCATTCAGCAGCTCTGCCTGCAAGCACAGGAGGAAGAGACCATGGAGCTCCTGGTGAACTAACTCTTCCTGGATTCACCTTACTGGTGAAGCTCTGTTGATAGCCAATGTGAAGGGATAGACAAAACTATAAGATGGCAAAAGTCATCTAGATATTTGGCCAAGCACCACCCCAAAGGCACAGCGGCCCAGACCAGTGTGAAACCTTGGCACATTGGATGGCTTGTCCTGCAACTGGAAACATGCTGTCCCATTGTCATTGTTAGGGGTAGCAAGGGTATTAGTCCAAGCTAACCAATTTCTAAACTTAGGATCTATTGCTCAGCCTATTGCCATAGGGGCACCAGAAACAGGTGGTGGCAGAGACCTGCAAGCCTGGAGGTCACTGACAGCTTTGAAAGCCTGAGAGTCTCTATTCTAGGAGACTGGCATGCACATGCCCATTCAAAATACTGCTTATTTGAAATCTGTCTGTTTTCTTTGCTGTCAGACAAAGCTTTTCATGGTTACTTGGGTTGGAGAAAGGATTTAATTAACTTGTGAAAAGCCTGAAGGTCTTGGAGATGAAGAGGTGCAATGCTCCTGCCTATTAATTGGTCCTGGCATTGGCAAATGGTTTGAGGAGCGAGCTATTTAGTGTGGCTGAAGGGCAGAGCTGGAGTTCTGCCCTAGGGTGCTCTGCAGCAGTGTGGCATAAAAGGAAGGCCTGTGGCATAAAGATGTGTGAAAAAGTACTCTTGTGAGAGAATATTTAATGCAAACAATTGTGGGGCTGTGGTTGGGCCTGAGGTTATGGGGCTGGGTGGGAACCCAGTGCTAACACCACATTGGCTCAGGGAACTGTTTCTGTAGGTACCTTCTGCTCTTTGCTGAGTTAGTGACTGCCTGTGTCTGTCTGTCATTCTGCAAGAACAACTCCCTTCAAGTCATCACCTGTATGACCAACAAGAACTCAAACATCTTTTATTTCTTTGGTTTTTATTTCTCCCCAAAGTGAATAACCAGCACAATAGACTATCTCCCCAGCTAGGCATTGGTTTCATGGTGTCTCGATACTCTTCTGTACAAAAAGAAATAGTTCAGTGTTTATGGCAGCAGTGATGCAATGTTCATACTTCTCAGCTCTGCAATTACACTCCCATAGTCATCTCTCAACCGTGGAACATGGGAGATACTGGGTGGAAAAAATTAGACACATACTTTCTGCACAGGAGGACTGTTGGCATGGGCCTTGTTTTGAGGTGCTTACAGTGGTGAGTGAGTGGGAATGACTGGGATGAGTGAGAAGAGAGGGGATTTGCATGGGATGGGAACATGGGCTGGCCTAGTGAGGACCAGGGTTTACGGGGGGTAGGCAGTACTAATTGCAGGGCTGAATATGTAACCATGTTCCTGGTGTTTTACAAGGTGGATTTTGTGTGTACTGGAAGTAACTCCCTGTAATCCCAGAGGCTCCCTGGCTGAGCAGGAGTGAGCACCGAGCGTGGGACAGCACCCAGCCCCAGCACAGGGTGTGTGGGGGCGAGCACAGCATCTGGCTCTAGAGAATGTCCCACTTCCTTCCCCATGGCAGGACACTCATCCTCCTGTCTCACTGCAGCAGAGACACCCAGGGAAGCACTGCTGGCCTGAGCAAAGGGTTAGGATGTGCAGCACAAGGGTCCAGAGGAAAGGGGGATCTACAGAGTCAGCCAGGAGGCAGTGAAAATGGAAAAAGGACTAGGAGGTGTGTGGGGAGATGGAGTACTGGTTTGCCAGGGCCCTTCCTATGCAAGTGCCAGCACAGCAACCAGTGTAGCAGATGGCATTTCCTGGTGCAGGTGCCATTTCAAACAGGTGATGGGAAGAGGAGAGGCTGAATGGGACTGGTCCTGGAAAAATGCCTTGCAGCCCAAATGGGTGTGCCTGCTGATTATTCCAGCAGACCAGCTCAAGTCAACGTGACCCACAGGACTTTTGACAGGATGATAGTAAAAGAGTTCAGAGTCATGGGAAGGATTTTAGAAAATTTCAGTGTGTTCTCTGCATTTATTTGAGATGTCTTTTATCATAGA
The DNA here is from genome assembly GCA_013398175.1 of Climacteris rufus. Lineage (NCBI taxonomy): Eukaryota > Metazoa > Chordata > Aves > Passeriformes > Climacteridae > Climacteris > Climacteris rufus. The sequence goes on from VZRZ01004549.1 coordinate 106,628, forward strand.
ATCATAGAATCATGGAATCATAGAATGGTTTGGGATGGAAGGGACTTTAAAGATCATCTCATTCCAATCCCCCTGCTTTGGGCAGGGACACCTTCCATTAGACCAGGTTCCTCAGAGCCCCCATGAACATTGCCAGGGATGGGGCAACCACAGCTTCTCTGGGAAACCTGTTCCAGTGCCTCAGCAACCTCACAGTAAAGAATTTCTTCTGTATGGTTAACCTAAATTTCAGTTTGAACCCATCAGTCCTTGTCCTATCACCACATCTTCCTGACAAAGAGTCTCTCTGGGGCTTCCCAGTAGCCCCCTTCAGATACATGAAGGTTTCTCTGAAGTCTCCACACAATCTCTTCTTCTCCAGGCTGAACAGCCCCAACTTCCTCAGCCTTTCTCTATAGGGAAGGTGGTCTGGTCCCCTTATCATCTTCGTGGCTCCTCTGGACTTGCTCCAACAGTTCCATATCCTTCTTATGCTGGGCCATCAGAACTGTGCACAGTACCCCAGGTGAAGTCTCACAAGAGCAGAGTAGAGGGGGAGAATCATGCCCTTATCACACAAAGAGGCTTTGCTGTACTTTCATCCTCATTTAATCCAGCCTTTTTTTTAATGCTATTTCCATACGCCTTTTTCTTTTCTCTTACTGCACCTCAGTGCTTTTTCCTGGCATACTCAAAAAGCAAATTCTGCAATAGTTACTAAACACACTCTTTTGTTCTTCCTCACAAATTCCTAGTAACATCACCATTCCTTTTGCTCAGTACTGCCTATTTGTAATCCTGCTGAATGGCTTCTGCCATTACATTTTGTGCCTACTTGCATCAGGCTCTGCAGTGATGTCACTCAACAACACCTCTCTTTTTTTTTTAATCTGTTCTCCCTCCTTGTGCTGAAGGATTTGTTTCATCTCTGCTCCATTTGTTGCACAGCTCTTCATAACATTCCTTCTGTTGGCTATTAGTTTTCAGTCTGTATTTGTCTTTGTCTGAACTCAAATGTCTAAATCCTCTCTTTCATCAAGTGATACCACCCCCGTGTTGCATGCAGGGTTTTTAATGTTGTTCACAGTTTAATGTTGCTCCCTTCTCTCTGATCAGTGATCAAGATAAGGGACATGGTGTTCAGACTGTCCTCTCCCTTCATATTCAACCCCCTGCTCCCAGCTGCTGCAGCTCTCCTTCATCTCTTCCCTCGTTCAGATCCAAGCCCTTCCCCAGACTGGTTAGCATAGGTGTCCATGAGCAGTAATCATGGACTTTCTTTGGGTTTGTTTTCTCTGTGTATGAACTACTTGAAAATCTTTGAGTTTTTCTTAATTTTAGAAAAATCTGATAAGGAGCTACCATGCTCCCCAGAGCAGAGGAAGGTTCCCAGGAGCGTACTGGCCCACAACTTCCCAAAATAGCTAATACCTTTATCTGGAGGAATGCACAGACCCGTTTAGGTGGCCCAATGCATCATTGAAATGTGTCTGAAAAGTGTCCAGCAGTGATGGTATTCCAATCCAACACCACCAGAAAAACACATGAACATTGGTGGATGCGTGCCAGAACCTTCACGCAGGCTTCTAATTTTAGGTTTTAACCTTTCCAGTGCCCTAAAGAAGCCTTCAAAATCTTCCAAATCATCGACCTCTTTGGAAAACATTGCCCTAAATGCTTTACAAGTACTTTACATTGTTAAAAAAGTATTAACAAAGCTTTATAGAAATGAGTAATCTTTAATAATTGGTTTCAGCTTCTCAGGCAGCATGCAACTGCTTATTTTGAGAGAAATGTTTGGCCCAGCTTGAGAAAGAACAGCCAATGCCCCTGCTAGCAGAGGAATGAGGAGCAATAGGATGTAGTGGCAATTCAAGTATCCTTAATTTCAGACATCCTCAGTGACAATGGTTTTCAGAACTGGAAGTGCCTGGATGTGACCACATGCATACATGAGCACATTATGAAACGATTGATTGCTCAATGAGTATTTTTAATTAGTATTTTCTTTTTAAATGCTCCATCTACCCTCTTCACAGAAAGTATTTTTGCCACGTGCAGTTTTTATTGGAGTAAATATAGTCCCTTCAGATAGCTCCTTCAAGCCAGTTCAGAGGTATCTTGATCCTGTTTTGATTTTTTCCTTCCTATGACTCATTCTTTTAATCCCAGTTACGTTTTCTCAAGTGAACTCTACATACTCATATTGACCCTGAGAGTTACAGACTCAAAGGACTGGGGCAGACAAGAGGATATACAAGATAAGAGATCTATTTTAAGCAAAGCATTTTTCTTCGGTCATATACTTTTAGATTTAATGTCTTTGTAACAAGAAAGACTTTAGGCTATTAATATTTTCTATATTCAGTGAGTAAAGTAAGTTAATGCGACAGACCTGTACTCTACAAGGTGAACTTGCTGCTGATTTTCTCTTTGCTGTTTATGTTGTTTGGGGTCCTTCTTGCTTTTCCAGGCGGAGGATGAGAAATGCAGTGAATGTTCTCACTTCTAATGAAGTCTGTTAAGCAGTTCTGAGTTTTAGCTCGGCAGGAAGATGGTTGAAGTTTTCACTTGTTTAAGGTCTTTGTGAAAACAATTTACGTACCAAAATCAATTGACATTTTCAGTCTGCTTTCAGAACTTAGCCTTTTAATTAATAATTCTAACTGTTTTGCAAAGCTGCAATTTACCTGACCCCGGGGGAAAGCAGAGCTCGTGTAGCCTATGAAAATCTGAGCCTCCTTTGCTCCGGAGGGGGTCAGTCCTGGAGTCCTGAGCACACATTGCTCCTCTTACAGTTTCAGTGACAGAGCACCGCCAGCTACTGCCAAGGGCACACGGCTGGGTACGCTTCCCGGGAAGGGCCCAAGGAAGAATATCCTGGGCTCAGAGGACTGGGCAGGTTCACCAAAAGGTAAAGATATATTATGCCTGGGATTGATATCCAACATTTAGGAGAGCAAAGGAGGGGGGAGCTAATAGAAGAACTTGTATTTCTTCCTTTCCTTAGCAGTAAGGGGCCAGAGGCAGAGGTCATCCTTCTAGGAAGGAGAACACAGCCACTCACCTGCCTACCTCAGCTCCACGACGTTGCATAAGGCCTCATTTAGTACCAGGTAATGAACTTCATTTAAGCATGCATCTCCCTGCCCTCTCCTCGCTACTTTGCATTACGGGCTTGCAAGTTTGCTTATGCTAAAGGGCAGAACAAAAATAAATTTCCATACTCCCAGGCATGTTCCATCAGCCTGTGTTGGAGCATGGGCCAGTGTCCAAATACTTTGGATATGAAGTGAATTTCGGCTCCAGGACAGGCTCAGACCTGCTCATGAAATTGCAGGGCGATGACACCAGGGTCCTGCTTTTATATTTGCAGTTGACTGGCTGCCACCGCTGCAACCCCCAGCTGTGACAGCGGAGCTCTCGTGTCCCAGCTCAAAGATGACCTTGGCTTTCTGCGGCCGGCAGGGACAGGGACACTCTGTTCTGTGTTACTGTTGAGGAGGAACTGGAAATTCTGAATTAACTGGGTGGAGTTGTAGCTCAGGTAGACAAAGATTCTATCTTGGTTATTTTTTTCATGTAATAGTTTTTGCTTTGGTCGTGTAGTCTGAAGAACTACCCCAAGACAGGGTGCTGTTTTAGTCTGGGAGACAGGTCTGTCTGGGGGGTTTCCGCAGGTCTCCCCAGAACTGGAACAAGGGACTGACACCATGGGACTGGCCCCGTGGAAGGCGCCATCCCCATGCACCGCTTGCTTCGGTGGACCTGAAGCTTCTGCCCGCTCACGGGGCGGGTCGGGCATTCCCAGGGGGTATGCGGGGTGTACTCCCCCCGGCCCCGGCACACAGACGGATGTGCTCCCGGGGCACACCGGGCTGTGCTCGTCCTGCTCCCGGCACACCGAGGGTGTGCTCCCCCGGCCCGCCAAAGGGACGGCGGTGGCAAGAGCTGGCAGCGGCGGCAGCTGCTGCCGTCCACGGCTGCTGTCGCCGAGGCTCTCCCGTCCCCGCCGTTTGTCCCCGGCTCCTCCCGGGACGCCGAGCGCCGCGATTCGGCGGCGGGGCCGTTCCCGGGCGGGGCGACGGGACTACAGCTCCCAGGGCCGCGCGGAGCCCGTGACATCATGTGCGGTGGCTCGGAGGTCACATGCCCCGCCGGCCCCTTTGTTTTGAGCGGCGCTGGCAGCGCGACGGCGGCGGCGGCGGAGAGGCCCGAGCGCGCTGCACCGCACCGGATCGCTCCGCTCTGCTCCGCTCCGCTCCGCGCCCACCGACCCGACCCACCCGACCCCGGC